>OY744463.1:3858855-3892911 GCA_963556145.1 Hygrocybe punicea
AGAAGAGGGATGGGGGGCGGTTGACAGCGCTGGGGCATTTTTCTAGCATCAACAATCTAGCAGATGAATTAGATGGTATCAAGCTATATCAAGAACTGAATTTTCCTCACCTAGTCACTGGAAATGCACTGTGCATCCACTCCCAGGCATCAGCAACGACGAGGGTATCTGCTCAATGTTGAAAACGTCGAGGTTGAAAACGTCGAGCAAGGAAAACAACTCGGAAGTCGCCGGATTGCACCTCGAACTTTCCGGAACCCGGCAACTTCCGAATTCCACATTGTTGCCAGCACCATCATCGTCGATGACAAGCAGGCTGCACATACATGGGCAGGCAAGTAACTCATTTTACTACCAGTTACTAACCAATTCTTCTGCTAGATCACAATCTCCGACCCTTTCCAGCACCACCCTCTAGCGCCATGGCATCAACCACCCTCTCCCACGCTCTCCTGCCTCCTGTGCAGCTCCTGCATGGCTTACCGCCCTCTCCAGCCTCTCCGGCCCTCTCCAGTCCTCTCCCACTGCCTCCTGCCCTCTCCTGCCCTCTCCCACATCCCCCTTCCCTCCCCACCCTCTCCGTCCTTCCCCTGCCCTTTCCCAGCCTCTTCCGACCTCCCCAGCCTACCCCCAGCCTCCTGCACTGCCTCCCGCCCTCTCCCTGTCCCCTCCCACTCCTCCCTCACTAGTTTTGCCCACCCCCTACTCTTTATTGCTTATGTGTATTCCATAGATAGATATTCTTATAATAATCCATAGCTTTATGACCTCATCAATAGGATATCACGCTCAACACATTTTTCGACATCTAAAATATGCCTTTGGAATTGTGTCACACAATAAATGTATTCTTGATTTTTACTTTCGGGTTTTGCCTCATTTCAATGTCAGTATGACTCCGGAATTTTGAGTTTTGAGCTGATCACTCTAGATTGCCATAGTAGTTTTTTTGTTTCTGCGTTTCCTGACGTCGTTAAATTGAAAATTTTGGTTCTCCGGTGACAGAGGCTTATCTTCATTGAATCCCCCACTGGAAAGTCCTGAGGGCAACAAGGACGAGAGGACTGAGACGGAGGTGGGTGAAACAGATGACAATGAACGTCAATGTGTTTAAATGATGATTGCAGTCTGCGAGTGATGTGATCACATTGGATGTTGACGGCAAGGGACATTTTTACCCCAAAAGCCAAGTGACAGATTACAGATTTCGGGGAGAAACTCTTAAAGACTATAATGTCTTGGATTATTTTGTTCACACATACGAAGTTGACGAAGATCCGCTAGAAGGTTGTGAGGGACCACAGATTCGAGGACGACCACGAAACCTTCGCATCCTGTATCTCCGTAGCCACCCTAAAAGCTCCCGAGCGTATCGAGTACTCAGGCCAGAAAATCACCGCAATCTTCCAGATATTGTCGGACGTTGGTTTCCACGACGTGATGATTCAGACAAGACGAATTACTATGCCGCTTCAATGTTAATGTTGTTGAAGCCTTGGCGGGTTTTGGAGGAAGATTTGAAGCCAAAGGAGGTGACATGGGCCGCAGCATTTGAAAGATATCTGGAGACTGTGCCTGCGCGGACCCACTTCGTTCTCTCTGCGATTCAATATTTTCATGAATGTGACAGTGCTGCAAAGGCCAACGGCAAGGAACAGAAAAAAGATGATACATGTTTTCAATACGCGGAAGCTGATGCTGAAGAAGAATTAGAATTGCCGGAGGCCACACCAGTTTTCGATGAAGACCTTACAGAAGAAGATGTAGTCGCATTCAAGAATTCACGGAAATCGATGAGGGAGGAGCTCAATGGCTGCTTAGCGCTTGAATTTGCAAAGAAAGCCAATTTTTTCCCCTCTGTGGACGACGGATGGTCCATGTGACCCAAAAAAGCTGGCAATGCAAACAACCACGATTTGCAAAATTTGTTACTGTGGAGGAACAGTTACAGCAAAATGTCGTACAGATAAACCAAAACACGAATACCGCGCAACACAAAGACAGACAGGTGGTGGGACTGTCAGTCCAACCGCTGGAGACTGGAGAGATTGGACAAGCGAATGAAAATCACATTTGTGAAGGACATACCAATGAAACCGATGAAAACGATGTCTTGAGTGAAGACCAACAACGTGCGCACGATATAATATTGTGGCATCTGAGGCAGACGTTGGCAGGGGCTGATCCGCCCCCACTGCGGATGATAATATATGGCGAAGGGGGCACAGGCAAATCCAAAGTGATTCGTGCTGTCACGCATTCTTTCAGAGCCTCTTTCGTCGAGCACTGGTTGGTTAAAGCGGCGTACACGGCCATCGCGGCTTCCCAAATTGATGGAAAGACGACGCACCACATCGCTCATATGTCCCCGAATCGCAAGCACTCCATGTCGCCTTCAGCCAAAAACAAGCTGCAGATATTTTGGAAGAGCTATCGGTATCTTTTCATTGACGAGTTTTCGATGATAGGAAAGACGTTCTTCAGTGCATTATCTCGGAACATTGGTATTGCCAAAGCAGCAACAAAGGGTGACAGACGCTGTATGGCAAGAGTTCCTACATCATTTGCGGCACGGTGAAGTTCATCATCGGCACCTGCTGATGTTGCATACATTGATCATAGGTGAACCCCAATGGGTTCCAACAGATCTTGAAACACCCGAGTGGCGTGATGCGGTGCTGGTGACTCCTCGTCATGCAGTAAGAGAACGATGGAACTCAGCAGCCGTTCGAAAATACTGCAGGGACTCAGGAGAGACCCTTTACGTGGTCGCTGAAAATGACACAATTCATGGTCGAGCTCTCACATGGCACGAGCAGATAGCGTTGGCAAGTCGTGTAGGAATGCGAGGTAACACGCAGAGAGACTTACCGGAGACGATAGAAATCGCGAAAGGAATGAAAGTTATGATAACGACGAATATCGAAACAGACTTGGACATCACAAATGGCGCGTGTGGAGAGATCATTGACATAAAGTTGCACCCCGACGAGCCATGCACGGAGGGGGAAGGCATCATACACTTGAAGCACGTTCCTGCCTATGTTCTGGTGAAACTCAATCAGACGCGTGCGAGCCCTCTCCCAGGATTACAACCTCGAATAATCCCAATAGAACCAGGGATGTGTCGGATGCGTATCACCACCACGGAGGGCTCCAGCATTGTGACAAAGACCGTTTCTCGCATCCAGTTTCCAATGACTGCCAGTTACGCATTCACAGATTACAAAGCACAAGGACAAATGATCCCCTACGTGATTGTGGACATCAGATGTCCGCCGGCGCCTGGCAACTTAAGCCTGTTCAATCTGTATGTGGCTCTGTCAAGGAGTTCGGGTCGAAAAAACATTCGTTTGTTGCGGGATTTCGACGATAACCAATTTTTGCAGGCGCACGACTCTGAGCTATACACGGAAGACATGAGATTGGGGGAAAACGATAAGGAGACGGAGGTTTGGTGGACGAAGATGAGCAGAGGTTAGAGAAGATGAAATAGTTTTTGACCAATGTTGTATAAACTTAGCTAAAACTGAGCAGCGCATGGCTTTAAGGATGATAATGACGATGTTTACATCGATTTACGATCTCCAACCCCGATGCGCTTCTTTTCCCAGAGTAAACAACCTTGCAAGCAAGGTAATGACACATCAGGAGTTCCAACTTTTAGTTAGGATCTAAAGTGATTTCTAAAGTTAGCAGAAAAATATAATCTTTAGATTTACATTTAGGCCTAGCCTAAATATTAAATTTAAGTCATGAATAAATATACATCTAAATCATTTATTTATTTACATCTTTAGGTTATTCTTGCAATCAAAATAATTATCAGATCTAAATTGTAAGGGGAAAGCATAATATAGTTTCAAGTTTACTCAAAATTTCTAGTCCCAATTTAGGCATCACTTAAAGGCAGACCAGAATTAAAACTTTTGGTAGGATTAAAATAATAAATTTAATAGTTGTCAAAATATAAGATTCCGGCAGCTATTTAAATTCAAGTTACCATCAGATCTAAAGCTATTGCCCGCGCCATTGCCCGCCCGTCGCCCACTCGTCGCCCACCCGTCGCCCACTCGTCACCCACCCATCGCCCGCCTGCCACCCAGCCATCACACTGCTGTGCAGCTGGTGCCATCGTCATTGTGCCATGGGCTTTGAGGGTGTCCCACTATTCACCGACATTAATTGGCAGCAGGGGGCAGAGGCGGGGAGGTGTAGGTGAGGGAGATGGCATAGGCAAGGAGATGGGTATGACGGCATGGGACGCAGCCCACCATCGTCCACCCATTGTCCATCCATTGTCTACCCATCTCCCAATGGACCCAATCATGACCTCACGAGCCCAGCTCCAACGTCAATTGACGTGGTGGTGGGGTTCGTGAGGTGATGACAGAGGTAGGGGGATGGTGGGCAATAGGGGTGGGTGAGGAAGATGGCGTGGGCAGGGGGAGATGGTGGGGGCATGATGGGATGGGAGGCAAAGAGGTGTGGCGAGGGAGATGGTGGCAGGGGGAGATGGCGGGGGCACGATGGGATGGGAGTGCGGGGAGATGGCATGGGCGATGGCGTGGGTGACGAGGGTGAGGGAGATGGCGTGGGGTGTAGGCGAGGGAGACGGAGATGATGGCATGGGAGAGCGGGAAGGGAGATGGCATGGGCACGATGGGATGGGAGGCCGATGGCGTAAGCGATGAGGGTGAGGGAGGTGGCGTGGGCGACGAGGGTGAGGGAGATGGCGTGGGGTGCGGGTGAGGGAGATGGCATTGGGCAGGTGAGATGGCGTGGGCAGGCGTAGGCAGGTGATGTGGCGTGGACGAGGGAGATGGCGTGGGTGGGGAGACAGGGTGGATGTGAGGGCGATGGGAGCGGGCGATGGGATGGGCTGCAGAGATGGTGGTGGCGATCTTGTCGCCATTCCGTGGGGCTGTTGCTGTCGTCGTCATCTTCATCGTTCGTGGTGGTGGTATTGGTGGTTGAGGAAGTCGTGAGGGTGGTGGGTGAATGCCCCTGCCGTCGTCCCCATATTGCTGCCATCATATTCGACGGCAGCGGTCGTGGTCGTGTTTGTAGTGGTCGTGGTCGTAGTCGTGGACCATTGGGCCTTCATTATCATTGCCACCGTTGGATTGATCATGGCTGGGGCGATGAGTGGGAGGTGTGGTCGGCGATGGCTGGGCGATGAGTGTGCCCAATACCCGACACCCCCGTTCTGCCGCCATTGTCCTCGTCGTTGCCTTGCTGCTGCCTGTTAGCAATGGAGGTTGTCGCCGTCATCCGGCTGCGATAGGAGTGGTCGTGCCGCTGATACTGCTGTCTTTGTCGTCCTCATCGTCCTTGTCTGCGTTGTCATCCTCACCACTCCTCCGGGCCTCGCTGGTGATCACTGTTGATGTCGTTGTTGTCAGTATCGTTGTTTTTCTTGTCTTCGTAGTTGTTGTTGTCGTGTGTCGAAGACGATGACATCGTCTTATCCTAACGTGCACGTGCAGCGAGTGGCGATGGGTTGGCGATGAGTGGGCGATGAGTGGGCGATGGGAGTGTACAATCGCTTTAGTTCTGACGGAATCTTAACTTTTGATAACTACCAAAATGGTACATTTTGATATCCAATAAATTAAATGTTTTAATTCTATCAAAATTATAACTTTCGGTTTGTCTTCAAGTGATGCCTGAATTTGGACTAGCAAACCTGAGTAAACTCAAATCTAAATTATACTTTCCCTCCACACTTTAGCACTGATGATTATTTTGATTGCAGGACTAATCTAAAGGCAAGAGAAAAGAATTAATTTAGACATTTATTTATTCATGACTTAAATTCCATATTTAGATTTGGCCTAAATGTAAATCCAAAGATTATATTTTGCTGCTAACTTTAGAAATAACTTTAGATCCCGACTAAATGTTGAAAGTCCTGATGTGTGAACGAGTCACGGAGCGACACGTGACGGAGTTCAACTTCAAGTTCAACGTCAGCTAGCCTGAGCGCGCTGCATGCAGCATCTGTTAGCCCTTTGGCGACATACGTCATTATCGAGACAACACAAGCCTTTTCTCTGTACTAGCAAAAAGCTAGGTCGCTTCTTCACAGGATCCCGTACTTTGTCGGGTCGCTCCTTACGATTCAGACATTCTATGTCGCCATCTCTAGAAACCCCACTAGCATCTGTGTCGCTCCATAAATTCGGAAATTTTGATCTTGTCAAGCGAATCAGGCTGGATTTTACTGATGTCGTGATCTCTAAATGGAAGAGCAGGGTTACCGGCTTGAGTGTTGTCCATCTTGATTACGACGGTAAGGATTTAGGATGGCATGGATCAAAACTTAATTCATAGTCCTTTTCTTCAGCTCCAATCGTCAATGGTTATTTTGTTATTGCCACAGAAAGTGCGTTTGGGCCGACATTATTTACTGCCATGCGCTGATGGACAACCTGTAGTCTTCAACGATACTGGTTGTCCTCATACACTAGAACAGTCAGTGTTTGCTTCGTGCCTTCTATGAATTATTAGTGATTCCCCTTCCTAGTCTGGTTTTTATGGGATCCGAGAAATACCCGCACAAGGGCATTATTGATCATCTCGCAAACCGCGGGTTTTCCAACGGCACCAATGCGTGGACGGACACGGATCATACCGCATACACGGTCTCTACGGCCGGGGAGCAAGGCTTTCTTCAAATTCTACCAATCTACATAGATCATATACTCTTCCCTACATTGACCAAAGCCGGCTTTGTGACAGAAGTTAGTCCTTCGTATATTCACTATATCATTGTACCTGATGACTTTAGGTTCATCATATAGATGGTAGTGGCCAGGATTCCGGGGTTGTGTATAGTGAAATGCAAGGTCGGCAAAATACATCGGGTGACCTAGTTGCACTCCGGTTAGTCTCTCATCCAACACAACAACAACAACATAATGACTTCCCACACAGCATGCAGCAGTTAGTGAATCCGATGGGAAGCGCGTACCGCAGCGAAACTGGTGGACTAATGGAAGCTCTTCGAGTGTTAACTATAGATCAAAGTAATGTCCGGACACATTATAATGTACCTTCATTTAATACCCCATCTAGTTCGTGACTACCATCACTCTTATTATGTTCCTCACAATATGTCGCTTATCGTTGGTGGCAAGCTCTCAAGTGGAGCAACTACACTTCTTTCGGTTATTCAAAACCAAGTGGAACCTAGTCTAATTGCGCATGGTCATAATGTTGGATCCCGCCCCCAAGGATGGAAACGGCCTTTTGTCGAAACAGCCAGTGCTGAGAGGGGAAGAATTGTGAAGACAATCGAGGAGACGGTGGAATTTCCAGAAATGGACGAGAGTATGGGCGAACTAATGATCAACTTTATGGGTCCACCTCGTGAGGCTTTCTTACAGCGAAAAGTACAGTTATTTCGACAAGTTCAGCATCGATATTTACGTTCTCTGTTTGCAGGCCCTCGACGTGCTTGGCACCTACTTGACCTCATCATCAGTAGCACCCTTGAATAAGGAGTATATTGAAACAGAGTCACCCCTCTGGTGTGTATCATGACGTCATCCATGTTCTTGCTCATCATTCCGGTCAGCTCGTATATCTATTTTGGAGAAGAGGCTCGTGCGACACTGGTTGATTTGCCGATTTCTATCGGATCTGTTCCCACTGGGCATCTTGATGATTTCCATGAGAAGTTGAAAACAAGCCTTAAGCGCATCGCCGAAGAAGGCATTGATATGGAAAGAATGACAATGGTCATCAGCCGAGATGAGCGGCAGGTGTGGAAGCTTCCATCACATCGTTATCTTCGTCGTTGATGTTGGTACCCCAGGTACGCAGTAAACTTGAATCTGGTAAAGGAGATACGTTTTCTGGTACAGTGGTTGAGGACTTCCTGTACGGGGCCGAAGATGGGTCAGAACTTCAATCCTCGATGGACGAGATAAGACAGTATTTTATCCTGAAGAAGTGGACCAGTCGCCAATGGACAGATCTCCTATGGAAGTATGTTTCATTTTCTTGCCAGACGCGAAGGAGACAAGCTAAAGGAATCCAATGTTTGGCTAGGTACTACATTAATCCGCCTTGTATTGTTGTCTGCGGGAAACCTTCTGCAAGTCTTGCCGAAAAACTTGAGCGAGACGAGAAAGATCGTATTGCAGGCCAGATAGAAAAGCTGGCACCCGAAGGCTTGAAGAGAGCAGGGGAGGAATTGCAAGAAGCCAAAGCAGCGCACGATCGTCCTATACCCACAGATGTTCTCACTTCCTTTCCTCTTCCCGATGTCAAGAGCATTGCATGGATACCGGTCCAGAGTTTCCAAGAAGCTGGCACAAGACGAATTGGCAGTCAAAAGCCTATGGAAACAGAACTATCTAGGCTTATCATGTCGGATGGCTCCCCGTTATCATTCTTCGTTCAATACGACCATGTTCAGGTGTGATCTTTTTTCGAGGTCGTTGTTCGAGTGGCTCGTCTTATCATCAAATTAGTCTGATTTCATCACGGTGCACGCCCTCTTTTCCTTAGCTAAACTTCCCAATCGTCTTCGCCCGTGAGTTTGGGCTTGTTTGACCCATCCTTACACTGACGGATCAACTTTAGGTATATTTCGACATACCTTTCCTGCTTTTTTTCCTTACCTGTAACAAGACAATCAGGGGAACAACTATCCCACGAAGATGTGGTCAACAAGCTTGATAATGAAACGGTTTCATATGACATTGGGCTCGGCATGTCTGATCAGCTATGTGAAAACCTGCGTATTAGCATCAAGGTGGAAACAGCACTTTACGATTTAGCCGTGGCTTGGTTGCGGGATCTAATGTATGGCAGTATCTTCGACAAAGAAAGGTGAACTTCCCACCCGTTTTGAGCCTTGAAGGATATTCAGAATCTTCACGCGGTAGACTGCAGGTCACCGTTGCCAAAGTGCAACAGTCTCTCCCAGAGTTGAGGAGAGACGGTACTATTGTTGCAGGGTCTCTGTGGACCGAGTTACTTTATTGCCAGAATTCGACGTTGCGGGCAGGAACGGTATTTTCACAGTTAGAATTCATCCCAAAGCTCGCCAAACAACTCCAGGATACTCCGGATACTGTTGTGGCCGACTTTAACGAAATCAGGAAGTTTTGTAAGGGAGCATAACACATCAGCCTATATGTATTAACAACCGTTTGATCCAGTAACGGACCCATCTGGAATACGTTTTTCATTGACCGGAAATGTTCTGAATCTAGATAAGCCGCGCAGTGTCCTCGGAAGACATTTTGGGCCGACCTTACCTGTATGCAATCCATTCCCACTGTTGTCCTATTGAAGTAAATACAATATACAGGTCGTTGCCCTTGCACCAGTGCCATTAACCTTTGATACTCTCAGCACAATGGGAAAAAATCCAACCAAGCAGGTTTGTCTTGACTCCTTCCCTGCATTTACAGTCTCTAAGAATGATTCGCAGGCTATCATCATGAGTCTCCCCACAATCGAGAGCTCTTACGCAACTCACACAACAAAATGCATTCAAGGATTTAATCATCCAGATTATCCAGTTCTTCGGGTGGCAGCCGAGATTCTCAATGCGACTGAGAGCTTTCTCTGGGTATGTCGCCTAGTACAAACAACATCGGTCGTTGATTCAAGTCTCTAGCGCTATATTCGGGGATCGGGGTTGGCTTACGGTGCCTATGTTTCTATCGACACAGAAGCGGGGCAACTCAGTTTCACTTTGAATCGTGTATGTTTCTCTGTCTACCATGCGGTCATATCGAACAATCACCATAACTCTATCAGAGTTCCAATCCCTTGCAAGCCTTCCAAGAAGCAGTTAATGTTGTGAGGGGACTTACAGATGGCTCGGTAGATTTCTTCTGATGGACGTAATGGTGTTTTGGCTGATCCATTATCACAGATAAACCTCGACGCTACGGTGTTGGACGCTGCTAAGAGCAGCATTGTTTACGGTGTCGCGAAGAATGTTTCAACGGCAGGGCGTGCCGTGAGTTTGTCCATGTCATGGGTAACCCTACAAATGACCGGTTTTTCGTTGGGCAGGCTATCGTATCCTTTGCCAACCAGGCGCTGAAAGGAGTGTCCAAGAACTTTCAAGTAGAACTGCTTACGAGGTATCAAGCTGTAACCAAGGAAGATGTTCTAACCGCGTTGAGAAAACACTTCTTACCGCTATTCGACTGTGCTTCTTCAGTCGCCGTGGTCGTTACTGCACCTTCAAAAATTGGCGAGATTGCAGATGGATTAAAAAGGGTGGGTTTTGAATGTGAGGAACGGACATGTGACGTTGATCCAAATGAACGTGAGGGTGACGGGTCCGTCAGCGGGAGTGAAGCAGATAGTAGCAGCGAAAGCGAGCATGGCGATCAGTAATAAAGTTGTAGATGGTGTAATGTTGCAATAATATGCAATGAAATTAGCCTTCCCAAGAACAGGAGTCCTATTCGATAATCTCTATCAGCTTGCGATCCGCCTCCCCTGGTGTCAATTCCACACCAGTGAGAAAACCATTGTCAACCAAAAATCGTATGGCTTGTGACAAATTTGACACAGTGATTCGGATCTCAGGAAGGAGAAGCTGGTAGCTCAGTCGCATCGATAACTGAGAAGGTCTGTGTCGTGGTACTTACACTACGCAAAAGACTCGGACGAGATGCGAAAGGATTATGCGGTAATTTTTTCGGACGCTGATTCCTAGGTGACCTGACTAGTTGAGGTTCTGTGGTCTCAGTGATACGATTGTGTCGGCTTATTTCTTGGTGATCAAGCCTGGTGAACATCGAAGCAGAATGCGCGTCTTGATTGGCTGTGACTTTTGGCGCCTTTGAGGAAAGGGCCACCGGTGGATCATCACCATCTTCCGAGTTAGATGTGGATTCAGAATTGGGTCCGATATCCTGAGTGGAATGATTTTGCCGGGCTACTGTTCCCAGCTGCAGCGGCGGCCTAGGATTACCTCTCGAACGCACAACCGTACTTCCACAATCCTTTCCTGACTTTCCTGAATAATGAACGGAAATCTGGCCACGAGCAGCTGCCTCTTCCCGCTTCTTTTTTTGGTCAAGAAGACGAGACGAACTTGGCCATCGCTTTTTCCTTTCTGCAATCCATGCTTCAAGAGCCTCGGGTGTATCTAGAGTGACATCAGTTCCTTGAATGGGTATGATTTTCCTGGAGAATTGCATCAAATGGATTGGCCAACGCTGGGAGAATTTTACACGCACCCTCTGAGACTGGGATCGGCGTCCCAGTCCGATTGACGCTTTCTCTTTCCTGACCCTTGAGGATAAATCAAATGGCGGTCCATCATGTGAATTTCTATGGATTTGTGCGAGCCGGTAAAGCTGCAGTCCTTGTATGTGCACCTGGAATCCCCAGCTCGATACCAAGTGGACATCGGTCGACTATTATACGACCCTGATGCCCTATTCAATGATAAAGCACCCAAATCCCGCGCGCTACCAATGGAGTTGACAGACCGCGTTTCAGGACAGGGTTTGCCTGGTACATAGGTTGAGGAGAGGGTGTATCCTTGCGGAGTCGTCAAGGGCCAATTACTCGAAACAGGCTGCGTATACCCCTGGATATGGTGAGAATAGGCATATCCGGTTTGTTTGTGAGATAACCTGGCATAGGGATTTACAAGGGCGGCTGTCACCGCAAGAATCGGACTGGGAAAGATCGCCTGATTTTGAGCGGGAATCCGCGGATTTGTGCTAGCGTTTGACTGGACATCCGAGTCAGCTGCATCCCGAAGAGGATAGCTGGGTGGAGGACCAGGCAGTTGCATTTCCGAGTACTAGTAAGTTGTGATGAATTCAAGTTGAAGCTGTTGGACAACAAGCACAAACAACAGAAAAAGCTTGACACTGAATTTCTGAATTTTGATCGGGTCGCAATGCCTGCTGCTGTTTCAACCACGGAAGATGACATTGATTATACTGACATCGAAGAAAAGTGTGTGTATTTCATATTTTACAAACAATCAGGACCGACCCAGCCCCACAGATACCAAGTTCAGTACGAGGAGAGTTTTGACAACACAATAGTTGTCGATGGCATTCCTGTTATCGATAAATCCAAACTCGACAAGCTCCTCGCAAAGATCGCCAAGGAGTTCTCACGTCAAGGAGCTCCAATCAAACCTGGTGACATATTCGTGCCCTGGGATGACTCCACAGGCAAAAGCAAAGGGTATTCTTATTTTTTATCTTGTTTTCCACAGTCACAGACCTCGTTTCAGGTTCATTTTCGTTGACTTCCGCACCGCGGATGAAGCTACCTTTGCTTTGACCGCCATGCATGGGCATCCTTTCGATGCCAAACATCAGTTCAAAGTCAATCTGTTCACCGACATCGAACGGTATCAGAATTTGGATGAGACGTACGTCGAACCTGTACCCGAAATGTACCACCCAAGAGTGCGTTCTTCTTTCCGTCACTGACCTGAACGTCGTTTTAAAGAGATGGTGTAGGAACATCTCAAGGCATGGCTTGCTGATCCTCAAGGTCGAGACCAATATGTAACTTACCGCGGCGACGAGGTAGAGATACATTGGCACGGAAAGCCGTCACAGTGCGAAGTAGCATTTTCGCGAACAGTATGCATCGAGTTACTTATGGTTCTCACGTTGACGGGTTCTGGACAGAACTGGACAGAACTGTACGTATCATGGTCCCCGCTAGGGACATACATGGCTTCATTGCACCGGCAAGGCGTGCGTCTTTGGGGTGGCACATCTTGGGGAGGCCCATCTCGGGAACACCAACAGCGTTTCGCACACCCCCTGGTCAAGTTAATCGACTTCTCGCCATGCGAACAGTACCTGGTCACGTGGTCCAATGAACCTATCGTCGTTCCCGCAGGCGCTTTGCAAGGACCTCAATACTTCTCACCTGACGACGAGGGCAACAACATAGCCGTGTGGGATATCAAATCCGGGGATTTGCTCCGTACATTTTCTACCAGTAGCTCCAGCGACGAGAACCCAACGCAGAAAAAGTCAATGCAGTGGCCCGCGCTCAAATGGAGCCCTGATGACAAATTTGTTGCCCGAGTAACTCTTGGTCAACATATCAGTGTTTACGAGTTGCCTAGCATGGGTCTCTGCGGGAAGAAAAGTATGAAAATTGAAGGTGTCATTGATTTCGAATGGTGTCCACAAGGAGACAGGGACCGAGAAGATGCAGAGAAAGATGCCAAAGCGACCATCAATGGGTCAGGAAGTAAAGCAGCGAAAAAGGCCAGGGAGAATATGCTGGCTTACTGGACGCCCGAAGTGGCAAACCAGCCTGCGCGAGTCACTTTGATCGACTTCCCTACTCGTTCGATTTTACGCCAAAAGAATCTGTTTAATGTAACCGAGGTATGCACCTTCGTAGCAGGATCATATTTTCCTGAAATTGATGTTCTGTCTACGCAGTGTAAGCTTTACTGGCAGAATCAAGGTGATTTTCTCTGTGTCAAAGTAGATCGTCATACGAAGACGAAGAAGTCCATATTTTGCAACCTTGAGATTTTCCGGATGCGCGAGAAAGATTATCCCGTGGAGGTTCTGGAGTTTAAAGGTATCATGGTTTTCTATCATGTCTTTACTTGTCACCGATAATTCTCGCAGATACTGTCACAGATTTCTCTTGGGAGCCGAAAGGAGAGCGATTCGCCATCGTATCGAGCAATGATCCGAATCTCGGCAACCCTGGTCCTGGTATCACAGTCAAAACTGATATTAGCTTCTACCAACTGGAGCATGGCAAGGATGACTTCAAACTCCTTCGTTAGTTTGCGCTTTCCTATTCAGCCTTGTTTAGCTATCTTTAGCGGACAATTCCAGGTACCCTACCTGCGCGGACAACCAATACTGTCCGTTGGTCTCCTCGGGGCCGACATGTAGTGCTTGCCACGGTCGGCTCATCAAGTAAATCTGAACTTGAGTTTTGGGATCTCGACTTCAATATTGATGATAAACGGGAGGGTCAAATTTCGAAAGAAGAGTGGGGGAGTGGCCTTCAGCACCTAGGCACTGCAGACCACTATGGAGTGACGGATGTGGAATGGGATCCAAGTGGACGATTTTTGGCTACAAGTGCGAGTGCGTGGCAACATACGGTAATGCGAGATCGTTCGTTTCTTTCGCCCGTTCTCAAATGTACCAATTTCCAGTTAGAGAACGGTTACGCCATTTGGGATCTTCGTGGAAAGGAGGTTGAAAAACACATCATGGATCGCTTCAAACAATTCTTGTGGCGCCCTCGGCCTCGCACCTTACTCTCAAAAGAGCAACACCGTCAGATCCGTAAAAACCTGCGAGAATATAGCCGTACGTTTGATGAAGAAGATGCAGCTGAAGATGCCGCCGACAGCGCCGATCTTATTGCCCACCGCAGGAGACTTGTGGACGAATGGAATGCCTGGCGAGCTCGATGTAAGAAAGAGTCCACAGAAGAACAACATAATAGGGGTGAAACCCGGGAGGAAAAAGAGGAGGAGAGGGAGGAGATTGAGGTTTGGATTGATGAAGTTATTGAACAAATTGAGGAGGTCGTTGAGTGACATTGGTTCTCTTGAATGTGTCTTGAAGTTATAAAAACTTCAGAACCTTGTGCAGCCCAGTCGCCTTCTCTACCAACAATATGTACCCTCACTCAGATTACAACATTGCGATTGCCGTTGCATATAAGATACACACAGGAGACGGATGAGGATTTTTTGCCATCAAATAATATTGAGATGTCCACTGAAATATTGAAATTATTTTTGTTGTTATCATAAGTCTGAAAATGTTGTAAAAAGTAAGGTTGTCCAAATGCAGTATTCACACCAAAGATAGTGCAGGCAAAATTTTAGATTATTTGGTCTCCAGATATTCAGGCACGTGACTTTGTGCCCCCAGGATTTTTTCAGCCAGCAATCCGAATAGTTTAAAATTCTGCCTGCACTATCTTCAGTGTGAATACCACTTTTAAATAACCTTATTGTGTACAACATTTTCAGACTTATGATAACAACAAAAATAATTTTAATATTTCAGTGGATATCTCAATATTATTTGATGGAAAAAAATCCTCATCTGTAGGACCAATGGACCTATATCTGCAGCATAAATAATAAAACATATCATAAATTTGACCCTTTCGGACTCTTAAAATTTTTTTATGTCTGGTTTACAGCAATTTCGGAAACTAATGTCTGTGCCACTTTTTTTTTGTTTTTTTGGAGGCGCTTACAAGGCTTGGTCAGTGCCGTGCCATTGTGGCTGAGAAACAAGAAATATGGTTTTATATGTCATTCATGCCAGCTATCCATAATGCAGCTCTACCTTAAGCCTAAATAAACCTATCTACACCTTACAGCACCTTGAAATACCATCCTAACTGAAGGAAGTACAAAATAACTGCACTGATTAAATTTCCTTTTTGGTCACGAGATATTGGCTTGTTTTGGAAAGTTGGCTTGTTTTGGAAAGTTGGCTTGTTTTGGAAAGTCTTAAAATCACATCATTTGCAAAGTGATTCCTCCCAAGCCAGAGCTTGTAGCAACATGATAAAACAATGAATTTTCATTATTGTATTTGGTTCTGATATTCATTTTTTTGATAAGATTTCAGCCAAAATAGCACTAATTAGCCTAAGCTAACTTAGCTAAGCTATAAAGTCAGTTGGTCACTAAAAGCTCATTATAATAATACAAAAATGTATTATTATTATATAATAAGAACTTAGAAGGTTCAGATTTATTTATTTAGGCCTAGAATAGAGCTGCAATAGGAGTATGTAGCATAAATATCATATTTCTTGTTTCTCAGCCACAATGGCATGGCACTGACCAAGCCTTTGTAAGCGCCTCCAAAAAAACAAAAAAAAAGTAGCATGGACATTAGTTTCCGAAATCACTGTAATGTGGCTTCCCAGACCGTAGGACAAATACTAGTAATAAAATAATAACACATTATTTTTCATCACCAATGGCTCCTGGCCTGTGTGGCCCTCCTTGGGTTAGGCATCCTCAAATCACATCGTCTCAGAACCAAACACGCGCATCACGCAACACTACTTGTGTTGACCTGACCTTTTACCAAACCCTTGCAGGGGCACTCCCTGGCAGCAGCTGTATGCTAGCAGCTGCGACAAGGCATTTATCACTGTCATGGGCCTTGACATCAAAACCTTTCATTACATCCTGGATGCTGATTTTGCAGCAGCCTGGGTTAGTGGCACAATACCATGGCCTGAGGCCATCAGGAAAATTACAAGCCCTTTTTTTGCACCTTTTGCACCTTTTACAAGGTGCAAAAGGTGCAAAAGGTCCCAAGAGGTCCACCTTTTCCAAGAGGTAGCACCTTTTCCAAGAGGTAGTACCTTTTCCAAGAAAGTGACCCGGCTTAGAAAAGGTCAAACTCTTAGTGATGGATAGGTTTGGTTATAAACCGAGGTTTGGACCTGAACTGAACTGAACCGAACCTGAGGTTCAGTTCAAGGTTCAGGCAGGGGGGAAATTCTGTGAACCTGGTTCAAACCAGTTTGAACCTGAACCTAAACTTCAACAAATGTGATATAATTTTGCCTAATTTTTGGAAGAAACATGATCACTTTTCTCTTGTTGTAGCTAACAACTTCCTGTTAAATCCTGCCACTCTCCTTCAGGGGGTTTGAGCTCTGGATTGGTCAGGATAAGTTGGTATAAGTTGTATAATATCTGAGGATTATGCCAAGGTAAGCCTCAAGTACGTATGATGTATTATATTATCATTATTTTTAAGTACCACAGTTGCAACATTGAAGCTGATAAGCTTAATTTCTTTAACATGTTAGCTTTAAGTGATACAAATGTACAGTAATACATACAATTTGCTCTAAAGGAACCTTTGTTCATGCTATATAACCACAAGGCATAAAATAAAGGCATTTATACTGAATAAAAATGTAATCTAGCCCTATGATACACTTACAGGTTTGGTTCAGGGTTCAGATCAGGGTGAACCTGAACTGAACCTGTTTGAACCTGAACCTAAGGTTCAGTTCAAGGTTCAGCAAATTGACTGAACTGAACCTTAGGTTCAGTTCAAGGTTCGGATGTTTTTGGCCTGAACCGGACCAAACCGAACCTGTCCATCACTACAAACTCTTGGAAAAAAAGGTCAAAGGAGAAAAAAAAGGAAGGGAAAAGGAAGGGAAAAGAAGAGCTTTTGATTCCTTTTTTTCCTCCTTTTGACCTCTTTTTCCAAGGGTTTGACCTTTTCTAAGCCAGGTCACTTTCTTGGAAAAGGTGCTACCCCTTGGGACCTTGGCCTCTTTTGCTCCTTGTAAAAGATGGCCTTTTTCGCGCAACAAATTGTCAAGATTCAAAGACATCAATTATTAATAATTAATAGATTAAAAATATATTTAATTGATTTTATAGTAACTTTACTACAACTATATTTACTAACAACTTGACATATCAAGTAAATCAGTATTAACGAAATTGAAGTGAATGATACGCCCCATTCGAGTGAATGGATGCACGACTTAAATATGTTTTGAGGTCGCGCACGGACCATTTGGTGAAGTTTGGCAAAATGGAGCGCCAAACATCGTCACGTTTGCCATTTTCGGTAAGTTTGACTTAGCATTTTCGTGACTGAGGTACTGATCTTTATAGGACGACGCCAACGCAACGATGATGACGGCGAGCAAGACCAGGAGTGGTGCGGCCCCGGTACATGTGGTACTCCCTTACACCTGCGTACTTTTTTATTTCCTTTCATTTTATTCATTTTATTTTATTTTATTCGACACTAACAATTAAAATTGCAGGTCTATGGCAACCACCACCACAACAACGACAACGACAACGACAACGACAACGACAACGACGATTGCCACCACGACGGCCACAACCACGACATCGACAATCAACGCCATGTCGGACGCGCCGGCAACAGGCCCCATGGCAAACCGGGGTGCGCGCACATGCAAACGAACGGAGTGGGCGAGTCAACGAGATGGAACAAGCAGCAGGGGGTGGTGCATCCACCCCCGCTGCTTCATGGTATGTTTTTCATTAATTTTTTCCGTCGATTTTATTCTTCTAACTGAAGAACGCGCCACCGCGCTGCCACCACCGTTACCACCACCGGAACACACACGTCAAACGCGTGTGTTTCGCCAGGACAGGCCACGGCATCATGGCACCCACCACGCGATGAAGTGTGCCGGCACCCCGGACGCAACTGAGGCAGAACGCACGCGTACAACGCGTGCGTTTTGCCACTTCGCGAAGACGCTGGCCACATCAACTGACGTGCGCCGATCTCTCGCGAGGTCAGATGGAGTCACCGCAGGGCACCCCCCAATCCCACCTCGCGAAGACGCCAGCCACGTCAACTGACGTGCGCGGCTCTCTCACGAGGTCAGATGGAGTATCTGCAGGGCAGGGCAGGGCACCCCATTCCCACCTCGCGAAGATGCTGGCCATGTCAATTGATGTGCGTGGCTCTCTTGCGAGGTGGAAGTTGTCTGGTTCAACGCGAACGCATTGGGACACCCAGACGAAGAGGCCCACGTATGGCTGAAGGCCTGTGCAAGGCCCCAGCACCCAAATTCCACCTCGCAGACAGGCTGGCCACACATGGTCCATATACTGAAGTATGTTGAATTTATTGGGAGGGTATACTACATATTGTTATCATATTGTTGCACCAGTATTCGAAAAGAATTCAAAATCATAATGATCCAATATTTTGAAACAAAGTACATTACCAGTGTTGATTGACAATTTTACAGTACTTCTTCAATAACAAGACATTTACTGACATTATTGAAGTTTCAAATGTATACTGTACACAATTTATTTTGAAACTGAAAGTATTCATTCAGAAGTATTTAAATAACCTGTAAAAAAAGGCTAACAAACCACAAAAGATATGGAAAAGCTTTCAAGAGATTCTTCTTTTCCAAAGACAAAACAACTTTTTCAAGAAAGGGACCCGGCTTAAAAAAGCTCTTTGTCTTGGGACAAGAGGTATCCTTTTTCAAAGTAATTCACTTTTGAAAAAGATGGGAAAAGTAGAAAAAAAGAAGAAAAAGCATCAAAGGTCAAAAGTGATCCAAGGTCATAAGGTCAAAAGTGGTAAGACAAGTAAAGTGATTAATTGTAAAGGACCAACAAGTAAGCAAAGTGCTAAAGGAGTCAAAGTAATCCAAGTTTGAAAAGGTGGGAAAAAGTTGAAAAGGGTGAAAAGGTGTGCAAGGGATATTATGTAGTAAATATTTCCAAGTGACTCAAAGTGCCATAAGGTAGCAGAAGTTGTTAAAAAAGATGAAAAAAACCTCAGAAAAAAGTTCAAGAGGTTTCAAAAAAGGTCAAGAGCCTCCAAGGTGCAAAAAAAGGGCTTGTAAATTTCCTGATGCGATACAAACTCAAGAAGTGTTCTGTGCCTCCACCACCGCTCCCTAGATGCAGCTGGAGCATTAGCACTGGTTCTTCATCACCTCACTACCACTGTGCCTTCTCATTCCCTCTCACTCATCTTTGCATTGGTTCCTGCAACTATACATCATTATCAACCCTTCAATCCATTCCTAAAGCTTGCATTGTTTGGCCCCAGGTGATTATTTTGGACATCTGAATGAGTTAATTGTCCATTGTCACCCCTTGCTTATGGGCATGTTTGGGTCAATGGATGGGCTGAATTTAGACCTCCAGGAGGCCACTGATCCTGAGTTTGCAAACTCAACCTACAATGGTTGGCTCCATGCTTGACTCATCACCAATGTTTTTTGTATTTGCCCCTACCAGTAAGAGCACACATCTATAATTTATTCATGCTGATCCTCATCCAGGCGAGATCCTTGCATGCAAACTGAATGTGCCAGGAGGGTGGAATGACTTGCACAATGCTAAAGCAATATATGAGAAAATTTACACAAAACCCCAGAGGGTTTTTACCTCATCACCAACTCAGCCTTCCCTTGTGACTGTTTCTACAGGGGAATTGAGCACGACGATGTGATGATGATGAAAGATTCCTTGGATTGTTGCAGCATCCATCGACTTGATGATGTTCCATTCCACCATGAACACATGATGCATGAGGATCATACATTTGTTCTCTTGCACTAGGCAGCCAATGTGGAGGAACCCAATCAATGTGACTGGATCAGATCATTTCATATGTTTCCTGGAACAATGCATGTTCCACTTTTGCCTGTATTGTGCTTACCAGTTAACAATCAAATGGTATGAAAATCAGACACCAACGTACAATGATGGATGGCGAATAGTGCACATGTTCAATGGGTTTGTGTAGAGTGTCACCATCATACATTGTGAGATGAACACCCTCTGATGTTCACTTTATGAATCATCAGTGGGGTGGCACATAATTGAACAACAAAAGACACACAATGGGTGCTGGACGGCTGAGCAAATCAGGTGCCCCATAAACCTATCAAAATATTCATTCATGACAAATGACACATTCCTGAATCACTTACATCTCTGGTAAGGTCGATGATCACATTGAGTTTCTCTGGCACTTTCTTATAGTTGTCCTCATCATTGTCATCATCTTCATCCTCAAGATCATCACATTTCTTGGACTTGGGATAACTTCTTGTTGACCAGTGAGTGGATCTTTTCTTCTTCTGATATGACCTCCCCAGTGCAACCATGACTTTCTCTTCCTTCTGGACTTTCTCTTCCTTCTGCTTCTCCTTGCCTTTCACAGAGTCCCTGACCTTGTCCAACATTTTGGTCTGGCTTTGGGTCAACATAGAGCTCTGTCCACCTGAAGCAAGCTCCTTCAATGGTCTACCCCTCTTCTTCTTGGTAATTTTCAAATGAAGCGGTTCATCATCACTGGACAGAGGGTTGCCTGATGCAGGCTTGTCATTCTCTGCACTTTTTCCCTGCAGGCCTTTTTCTGCCTGGGGGTCTGCTGGAACATTTTGTTTTGGTGCGACCATAAGCTGACTAGCAGAGTTGGTCAGGTCCTCCACTTCCTTATCTTGCAACATCTGTTGTCAGTCCCAGTGATAAATGTAGAGATGGGCAGCATATCTTACCATCAAAACAAAACCAACTAAAGTCCTGTTCTGTTCCCTGGACGCTGTCCTCCAACAAATTGTATTCTTGGAGGAATACATTCAGCGCCTCCATCACCTAAGATCCTAAACATATTCTTGTAATGGCCCTCCAAAGCACCCTCTTCATTGCAGCAAGGAATGGAGCCCTTTCATTGCCCAAGGCAAATATGATCTTTTCCTTATGTCAACTACATCCAAGTTGGCACAAATAATGGACTCACTGCCATGAGAGATGGCTGTGCATGAGATTCATGATTGAAATGTCATGGGAGAAGAGTAATTATGGGCAAGAGTGTGAGGCTTAGGTGGAATAGATTTCTCATCCAATCATACATTAAACCTCCAAAAGACTTGGTGGTGAGGGCATTGACAAATGAGTCTTGCAATGGTAGATCAACACTCTTGGCCATCTTAAAACCATGTGGATTATTTATTTGTGGCAGGTGTAATATGATTGTAACACAATCCCAACCTCTGTAGCTTCTCTACCCATGATGTGAAGTCGCAGTCTACATATGAGTTGCCTTGTTTTTGTACAAAATCTGACACACATTTTATATGGAACATACATCATATACCTGGCCAAACCAAGTGAATGAGAATGCCAGAAGCTCTAGATTAAGGAGGATCTGGTTGACGTCAGAGGATTCAAGGTTGAAAGATGCATGGTAAAGGATCTGGATGCTCATTTCTACTTCTTTTTGGGCTGGTGTCAAGTGTGCTGGGAGAGCGACTGCAAAGATAGGGATGGTGTCCATACTGGACACCAATTTCTGTGGCACTGCCACAGCTGAAACACCCACCACTTCTTGATCTTGTTGTGTGATTAATAGACTTTTGCACATCATATTGAAGCTTTGTGATCGGCTTACTCCAGTCTCTGAGAAATTTGTAGAGCTTCAAGATAGTGTGCAAATGTCACCTCAAAACATCTTCTCAAATGTGAATGGTGAACTCACCTTGGTCAACTTCTTGCTCATCTCTGGTTTCGCTGATCTCCAAATTACTCTGAAACTTGGATGACAAGGCAACCCAACAGCATTCATGAGCTTATCTAGCAAGGTATAGCGAAGGATTGAGTGAGCTGCTACCAGGAGATCATTCTGGTATGCAGTAGTTCACCTTGCCACATCATGCATCGCAGAGCCATCAGCAGAGAGGTATTCTTGGATGGTTTGGCCTTTACATGAGATTTCACCTGTGGGATTCATGTAATCCAATTGCTTTGCCAGGGCCTAGCAGACATGTTGACTGTCAATGTTACAAGGTGGGAGATTTGATGCACCATCACAGCCAAGGTAGATGGTGTGTTTCCTAGAGTAGTGTTGCCGAAGTTCGGTTCGGTCCGGTTTTTCACTATTTTTGAAAAACCAGAACCAGAACCGATGGTTCGGTTCAGCGAAATGCCAAACCTGAACCGGAACCGTGTCGAACGGTTTCACGGCGTTCGGTCTGCGTTCAAACGCGGTTCGAACCGCGAACCCACCTCCAAATACCTCGCACGGGCCAGACGCGCGTCAATTGACGCGGCTGTCACCCTCACGAGGTAGATGGGGGGGCTCCATCTGTTTTTGCAAGGTTGGGTTGGGGCCAGGCACTTCCCATGGGCATCCGCGCATGTACCTACCTCGCGAAGAACGGGGACGCGTCAATTGACACGCTCCGTCTGTTTTCACGAGGTTGGATGGGGCTGGGGACTTCCTATGGGCGTCCGCACGTCAATTGACGCGGCTAGGGCGTGTTCGTGAGGTGGGTCTTCGTTGTCGCCTCGTCCATTCCCCTCGTTAGCCGATGTCGTTGGGACTGGATTTGGGGGACGTACCTGGCTGCTGCCGCCGGTGTTGCTCTGCTGCTGCTGCTGCTGCTGCCGTTGCCGTTGCCGCCGCTGCTGGTGCTGCTGTTGCCGCTGCTGGTGCTGCTGTTGCCGCTGCTGGTGCTGCTGTTGCCACTGCTGGTGCTGCTGTTGCCGCTGCTGGTGCTGCTGTTGCCGCTGCTGGTGCTGCTGTTGCCGCTGCTGGTGCTGCTGTTGCCGCTGCTGGTGCTGCTGTGGCCGTTGCCACTGCACTGCTGCTGCTGCTGCTGCTGTTGCCGTTGCCGCTGCCGCTGCTGCTGTTGCTGTTGCTGCTGCTGCTGTTGCCACTGCTGCTGCTGCTGTGGCCATTGCCGCTGCACTGCTGCTGTGGCCATTGCCGCTGCACTGCTGCTGCTGCTGCTGCTGCTGTTGCCGTTGCCGCTGCACTGCTGCTGCTGCTGCTGCTGTTGCCGTTGCCGCTGCGCTGCTGCTGCTGTTGCCGTTGCCGTTGCTGCTGCTGCTGCTGCTGCTGCTGCTGTTGTTGCGGTCATTTGGCCGTCGTCGTCGTCGTCATTTGGCCGTTGTTGTTGTTGTCGGGGTGGTGGTATGTGGTGTTGCCACTGCCATTGCTGCTGCTGCCGCTGCTGCCATCGATTCACTCCGACTCGCGTTGGAATGCGAGGGAGGTTGTTGGGTGGAGTTGACCGCGGGCGCCTTCTTTATGCGGTCAAGGTGGGCCACGGGGGGCTGTTCTATGTAATAAAATGTCAGTAAAATATAGTATGAGGCTGTTACTTACCGTGGTTGTTGAGTAATGTTCAAGTTAGTGTTTCGCGCGAGTATGTTTAAGGTCACATGACCTAAGTTCACGCGACTGCATAGAAAAAAATGTGAAAAATTAAGTATCTAAATGAGTATCTACGTAGGTAACTATACATTACGGTTCGCGGTTTGAACCGCATTTGAATGCGGTTTGAACCGCATTTGAATGCGGTTTGAACCGCATGTCAGTGCCAGAACCGCAAACTGAACCAGCGGTTCGGTTCGCGGTTCAAACCGGGTTCGGATCGGTTCCGAACCGAACTTCGGCATCACTATCCTAGAGCAGACTGATTGCCAATTAAGGTTACGATAGCCTTCTCAAGCACACCTTACAGCGTATCTTGTCCATGAAACATGGGTCAGCCAAGATGGACAATTCCCACTTGAAGTGGGCCAGCTGACCTCGGCCGACCAATATCTTTTCCCAAGGCAGATGGCTTGGCCGAGGGATACAGCTGGCCAGCCCAAGTGGGTTGGCCAACCAGGGGATATTTTCCCCAACCCAGTGGGGGTTTCAGCTTGCCATCAAACATGGGTTGGCCGACCCTCTGGGATATATTGGTCGCCCATCAGGCATGGGTTGGCCGATCGTCTGCCATATATTGGCTACCCATCAGGCGTGGGTTGGCTGACCCTCTGCCATATATTGTCTGCCCATCAGATGTGGGTTGGCCGACCCTCTGCCATATGATGGCTGCCCATCAGGAATGGGTTGGCCGACCAGTAGAGATATCTTGGCTGGCCATTAGGCATGGGTTGGCCGACCCACTGTCATAGTTTGCTGCCCATCAGGCATGGGTTGGCTGACCTATTGGAATATATTGGCCACCCATCAGACGTGGGTTGGCCGACCAGTAGGGATATCTTGGCTGGCCATTATTCATGGGTTGGCCAACCCTCGGCTGACCAGCAGGGATATGTTGGCTGCCCATCTGGCATGGGTTGGCCAACCCTCTGCCAAAATATTGGCTGGCAATCAGACATGGGTTGGCCGACCAGTAGGGATATGTTGGCTGGCCATTAGGCATGGGTTGGCCAACCAGCAGGGATATGTTGGCTGGCCATTGGACCTGGGTTGGCCGACCCACTGGATATATTGGCTGGCCATATTGGCTGGCCATCAAGCATGGGTTGGCCAACCCACTGACATGTATGGGCATCACATCAAGCATGGGTTGGCCAACCAGTAGAGATATTTTGGCTGGCCAGAAAGCATGGGTTGGCCAACCCTCTGGCTGATATTGGCTAGCCATTGGCCTAGGTTGGCTGACTAGCCCGAGAAATGTGGTTGACCAGCAATCCATTGGCTGGCCAGTCAGCATGGGTTGACCAACAGTGTGGGGTTAGTAAACTAATGGTCCTTGGCCTACCATGGAACCACATCTTGTGGGAATTTGTTCATACTGGGAAATATTTTGCTCAACAAGCATGAGCTGGTTTTCACCAGAGGTTGTCATATCATCTAGCCAATAGGTGTGACTGGGCAATCTGGGAGACTTATCTTGTCTGGTCAAGTTTCAGACAACCAAATACATGACAAGACGCTGGTTCAATCAAGTAAGATTCTTCTATGTACTCAAGTATTTTCATCTTCAGCAGATGTCTGAATATTATTTCCATGCACCGCCCAACGTTTCTGCCAGTGACTTAGGGTTAGGGTTAGAGGCAATAAATACTCTATGCTGGCCAATAACACTTCACATTACATGCATAAAGTACAACAATTCGAAATAACAAATTTGAGTGTGAGAAGAACTCTTTGAAGAAAACAAAGATTCAAAGAAAAGTCATTCCATCTCAATCTCGAAGGAGTAGCTCTTCTCCTTCTTGATCAAGACTGATTGACAAGAGAAGTAATGTCAAAATTTTTGCGAACACAGAACAATGAAAACACAAACAAAACACAATACAAGAAATTGAGACAAGTAAAATACATCACCTGTTGATGCAATGTCAATAATATATGGATTAATAATGAAAATGAGACTTATCCAATAAATTCTTGTCAATGCCACCAGGCCCGCTACAAGTAGGTTGCCCAGCCAGGAACTCAGGTGGATTCACCCCCTGAATTCCTAATCGAAGACCCATGGTGGCAAGCGTTCATTGCTGAGGACCCACCACTGACAGTTTGGCATGCAGACATCAGTAATTTGACCAGGATAAGACAAAGGTAGCCATAACTAGGTCTCATGTAGCATTAGAACCTTAGCTCACCATTAAGATAGCATTAAGATCTAGCTAGAGAATCCAGGCTTACGCTGGTAGAAAACATCAGAACTAGCAGATTGCTATGCACTTGGCAATATTGGCCATTAGATAACAAAATGATAATTTGCGTGGTAAATATATTGCATGGTAAAATTGACTACTTTTGGCAGATATATCCAATTGGCAGAATTGGAACTGAAGGTACCAGAAAGACACTTTCTGAAAAATAGCTATCAACTTGATGGCGCGAGGGATACAGGTAGCACAGGAGCAGACCAACCAGGTTACTGGATAACTGGCACATGCAGCAGGCAGCAACATAGTTCACATTATAATGAGGGTTTGCCATTGTTATCAGATTGGCCCAAATACAGCATGGCTCTCAGAATGCTAGGACGAGAGCATTGCTCATCTAATTGGCAGCTGGATGTGGGTGATTGGGGATTTCAACTTTAATTGGCAATGTCAACTTTGATTTCAACTTTACGGCAGGGGAAAACAAGATTTGTCATAATCGCATGAGAACAGGCAGGTATGATATACTACGCTATCTCACGCTCAGGACCAGCATCATGTAAAAGACGCGTGTGCCTCTTCTCCTTGATGCGGGAAAGCGCACTACCCTCGACAGGCATTTGTGCTTCAAGAGTGGCATGAAGAAATATCTTCCTATACAAAGACATTAGGATAGCGATAATTAAAAGACAAACACTGATCTCTTACCTGTTCCACCAATTGAGGAGATCCTGCACCTCTTCCTTCTCTTCAGGATCATCAAGCAGATCTAAGATGCTATTATAGAAAGTTTTGGAGTCTGTTACGGAATCTGTACGCGAAAAAGTGTTGGAGGAACAGAGGGCAAAGCGGACCTACAACATAATCAGTCACGGCAAGGTTGGTTGTGATTGACATACCTGAGTTGCAATATACGCCAACGATGCCTTCGTGACGCAGGTCATACCATGAATCCAAGCATTTCCAGACCTTGTGGCTTTCGGTTCATCTTCATCAACAGAACTTGGCGATGTAAAGACATGCTTGTAACCCTAGGCGCCTTTAATTAGAAAAGTAACAAGCATCTGAATAGGAAACCTGACGGACAGAAACCAGCAGCTGACTCCTCATCAGCCCATTCCATGGATCTTTGGGATCATACACAAGGTCCGCATATAAAAAAAGTGGCCACTGATTCCCACGTACATGCATTTCACCACTGTGGAGCTTCTCTTTGACACTGTGGAGCCAATTCATCAACATTTGCCACAACAGTTGGATTCTGCTTACTGGGGTAAATTCCAATCCACCCCAGCGGGACAGAGCAACATGCCAGTTCTTGTGTGGTGGTATCTGCGCGTTGTTTTAATCTTCCGGCTGAGGGGAGGGGTGACCGTCTGCCCAGGGGGGGTAATCCAATCAATAATTGCCGATTTCATCGTCTTCGTATCATCCGAATGAGCACCATTCATGCCCCTTTGTATCTGAATAAAGAAATTGGCGAGAAAGCGGAAACAATGGAGAGGACCTACCAAATCACCAAGGAGCTCCACCTCTTCCTCAGATCCAGTCAAAAGTCGTTCCTCAAGGCCTGTACATATTTTCAACAAATCCATGAATGAAGAATTTTCATGGTGCTCGCTTTGAGGATGTTTGAATAGACATGAGAACAATGTAACCTTCCAACAAATTATCACCTACCGTGACGTTTCGAGAGGTGCTGGATCCTCTTCGGCCATGTGGAGGAGGCCGTTGGTGATAAGAACTTTGATGTTGCAGAATGCATACGAAGTTCATCCAAAATGACGGCCACGGTGAATGAGGGGATCGGTGAGAGTGCTATTGATAGATAACAAGTAGTCATGTGGTGGTTGGGAAGATCCCCCTCCTGCTTTTCCCCCACATACTTACCCCTTCCCGCTGCTCATTTTGGGCCAGGAGCCCTCCCCCATCCATCCCCTCTCCATTTCCCCCATCCGCCTTGCTTCCCGGCCCCTTCCTCGCCACGCATTGCCACCCCCCCACTCCATGCACCTTTCCCCACCCCACCCCTCACTCACCTCCAGCACCTTTCACAACTAATTCCAGACCCCATCCGGTGCCTCCGCAAAGGTGAGTACCCACCGATGTGATGGCAAGTTCTGTTGTAGACCCGGAATGGGAATCTATGGAAAGGGGTGATCAGCTAAGAAGTGATCAGAGGAATTTAGTTTCTTTTAGAAAGGTCTAGTCAATCCAACCCGAATCCAGGGGTTCCGGAATCAGAGGGTGAGTGTGGGGAAAGGACTATGAGCGGTGTAGACGATATGAAGAGTGGACTCAGAAATAGAACTAAAGCGGGACGATAAGACGTGAGGGGGAATGGTATCCTGTATTTTCTATATGTCTGGGTGTCGGTATTTTCTATATGTCTGGGTGTCGGTATTTTCTATATGGTTTGTAGTATAAATGTGCTACTTTTATACTACTGTGAGGGATCCTGTGCTGTAGTAACCATGTACTACAAGCAAAGGCTGTAAATGATAGGGGAGTGGAGTGGAGGAATGGTGGAGTGGTGCTATGTACTAGGAGATGGGAAACGAAGATACATGATATATAATTATATACGTACTGATTCTGGGTCGTTAGGGACATTGCATCTTGAGTAGGAACGATTCCGGAGGCGGAATCCAGAGTGGAATTGATAGAAAGAGCGGAATCGAGTGGAATCGATGATATGGGAATGGGAATGGACAGGAGCGGTGTCTGATACGAAGGGGAAATGGATCCACACAATCCAGAGCCTCTACATCTGGTCAGGACTCAGATTGAGACCATCCCTGGTCGATCCATACGAAGTAACGAAGATCCTGGAGTTGTGAGAAGAAAAGAGCGGAAGCGATGTTGAAAACGGGTGGAAACGGGAGTACAACGTGAGCAGAGTCGAAGCCGGTGGGTATTGAAGTGTCAGGAGGGGCGATCTGGAGCTACCAAAACAGGGTGGGCGAAACAGCTGGACAAGGGAATAATGGTCACGTGACAGGGCAACAAATACAAACAAGAAAACTTTTCAACACGACTTTGACAATCTCGACAGCAACCTCAACAAGCTCAACAATCCCATCAAACCCCAACTCCAACACCAAATGTCGACAGAATACAACCACTTCCTTGGAAAACTCGATGCGGATACATGGAAAGACTTCGAGAATGCCGTGGCTGAGCTAGTGGCAGTGGACACGGCTGGAATCGAGATTATACGCAATGCATACGAGGACGAGGTGCAGCAATGGGTGGTGAGATGACGATGGGCCATGGTAAGTGATTCCGTTCTCGTAAACGGCACAAACTAACGATACCCGGCAGCGGAACTACAGGGTGCTTACAACAGAAATCCGGGATGACGGAATTGACATGATGGAACCAAGGGACTTCTCGATGGGCAGAGAGATGGTGGTTGAGGTTGAGGAATGGTTGTGGAATTGTGAGGAGTTCATGAAGTGGGAACGGGAAGAGGCAGTGCGTCTGGAAGTTGAGGAAGCATCACAGTTGCAGGAGGAAAAGGAGGAGGAGGAAGTGAGGAGACAATGGGTCATGGAGGCAGCAGAGCTCGAGCGGAAACAAGTGGAGGAATTGCGCCAGTATGAGGAGAAGATAAATAGGAGGGTGGAAGCGAAGCGGATCGAGGAGGCGGAAAGGGCAAAGGCAGCAGAGGCAGCGAAAAGGGAGGCTGAGGAAGCCGCGGAAAGGGACCAGGAGAAGTCCAGACAAGCCATCGATCATGGAAATGAGGATGAGGACGAGGATACAGACGGCAACTGGGCTGAGCAACAACTCCAGAAATACGAGAGGCTCCAAGCTCTTAAGGCACTCAAAAACAAAAAGGCCATCTGAGACAACGAGACCGTTCGTGGAGAGTACAATAGCGGGGATGATTTCTCGAACGTGAGTGGAAACAGGGACACGGGACCGAAGGGAAAGCTTCCGGGGGTAAGTAATATCTCGGGGACTTGTATATCCGTTGTGCCTAACTAATTCGTAGTATATGCAGTCGTTCCAGATCCAACAATGTGATGCGTGTGTGACTGCCAACGCGGTTTGTCACGGAATCGAAGGGTACATGTGTGACCGATGCAAAAGGCTGAAACGACGCTGCAGGTTATTGACGAAGGGACCGGCCACTGGAACAGAAAGGGAAGGCGAAGGCACATAGTCCAAAGAGAACAATTGTCGCAAAGAAGATTCCGAAGCTGGTGAAGAAGCCCAAGCTATGGGCCAGAGAGGCATCGACGAGTAAACGGACACTAACCAATGTCGAACTGGACACGGAATCGGAGTGGGACGATGGGAGACAAGAGAATCCGTTCAAACGGCTGCGGATCGGAGCCAGAATCGACGAGCATGTCCAGGCTATGTGGAAGATGGCGACGGAAACACAACAGGAGATCTCGATCATTGCAGATGGCCTATCCGAATACATTGCAGAGGTCCATACAACACTAACCCGTTGGACAAAGGAGCTGAACCGACTCCGCACGAACCAGGCCCACATCCTTGGTCAACTTGACCTAATCGACACCAAACTTGATGAAGGGAGAAGGGAATAAGAGGGGGAAATGAACAGAAAGGGATGGGAAACGGAACGCGGGACAATGTACATAAACTAAAAGAGTACATCATAAAATCTATAGATGGAAATAGTGAAACAGAAAACAAAGTGAAATGGAATCTGGTGGTCGAGGTGGAGGATGGCACCGGAATATAGCGGAATTGAAAAGGGACTAGAATGAGTGGGAAACAAAGAAAACTAGAAACAGAAATGAAAATATAAATAAAGGAGATACGGGAATGGGAATGGAAAGTGGAATGGAAGGCGAAAACGCAAAAATATGAGATGGAAACAAATCCTCATCCCCACAAGAGTTTCTGAAAGAAGAGTGGAGGCGGAACGACAAGAGGAGACGAAGAGCTTCTTGCAAAAATTCGAGCGAGGTGTCGAGGGGGCGGAGGTCCAATATACAGTGACAAAATAAGACGAAAGTGGAAACGATGAACAATATAAAATCGAGAACCGGAGTGCCGACACCAACACGATCCCATATAACAGGTGCGCCGTGTGACGGGTCTAAAAATGACAGGGTGCCCCAAGTAGGTGGAAACGACAAAGTGCCCCGAGTGGGTGAGGAGGGAACCGGAGACAATACGGGAGCGGAAAGTTTCCGCTCGGAAACGACAAGGGGTGATGGGGACGGAGGGGGTAACGGATCTGGAATAGAAACAGGTGCGGGATACTCAACCAACTTGGACGGAATCTCAATAGACAAAGATGGAGGACAAATAGGAGGCAATATTGAGGATGGAATGTCTATATCTGGAGATTCTGGAGCAAATGGGAGTGGGTCCGGTATGAGTTCATAGACGGAGAGCAGATGGGACGAAAGAGGAGACAATGGGGATGAAAGAGGAAACGGAATGGACAAATCGGGAACGGGACGAGAAGGCAAGATGGAATCGATGACCAGCATCGATAAATCGGGAAGGGGCTCAGACAGGAACAACACGGGACTGGATGATAAAACCTGTAAACAAATATCGGTCTCGACGGGCACCAGAGCGGATGGGGATGGGGAACACGATGACGGGGACGGAATATACGACAGACCAGAATGAACGTGGGGGATGGAATGAATGACAGTGGGTGGGATCGAGGATGGGATCTGTTCCAGAGGTGAGATGGCTGCGACAGGTATGGGAGCGGGACCGGAATCCTATAGTCCAGGGGGTTTTAGTTAAACTCAACCCCAGTTAAGGTACAAAAGTTAGGTGTACTATCTGCACTAGTAGCTGGGGCTCAAGTTAAACTCCCAGACAGTGCCTGCTGTGATACAGTTAAACTCAGCCTAGCAATTACTGGTAGGTTCAGTTAAACTTTAGACAGCAGTGCTAAGGCCTTCAGTTCACTGTAAAGCTCAGTTAAACCCAGCCCAGTTGTTACTGTGAGCTTAGTTAAACTGTGTGCACTATTTACTGCATTGGCAGTTAAACTGAAAGCAGTACTTGCTGGACCATGAATTTAACTGAGAACAGCAGCTACTGTGTGCTCAGTTTAACCAGGTGCAGCATTTGCTGGATGTCTAGTTTAACTCGGAGCAGTTGCTACTGATTGCTCAGTTTAACCAGATACAGGACTTGCTGGACATCCAGTTTAACTCATAGCAGTAGCTGCTGGATGGTCAGTTTAACCAGGTGCAGCACTTGCTGCACCTCCAGTTTAACTCAGAGCAGCAGCTGCTGTACCTCCAGTTTAACCAGGTGCAGCATTTGCTGTACCATCAGTTTAACTTGGAGCAGTAGCTACTGGATGGTCAGTTTAACCATCTGCAGCAGTTGCTGTACCCTCAGTTTAACCAGGTGCAGCACTTGCTGCACCTCCAGTTTAACTCGGAGCAGTGGCTACTGTACCTCCAGTTTAACCAGGTGTAGCAGTTGCTGGACCCCCAGTTTAACTCAGAGCAGTAGCTACTGAATGGTCAGTTTCTTCTGGCAGTTGCCAGGGGCATAGTTAACCATTCCCATGCATTTGCTAGGGGGTGCAGTTCACTTTCTTCTGGCAGTTGCCAGTGGGCAGTTAACCATTTTCTTGTAATATAATGAAATGGAATTGTTAAAAGCACAGAGAATAGCAAAATTACAAAATTATTATTTTGGAAACCCACAATACCTCAGTTTTACCACCAGCCATTACAGTAGCTACTTATATGCCAAAACCAGAAATTACCCCACTTGGAATATGGTGCTTTTTTATTTAATATTACTCAATTCCAAATAAATACATACCTCATATGAATAGCAATACCTCAATATTACTTAAGTGAAAATATACATTAAATGATTATTTTATCTAAATACATAATTAAATAATCAAATATGGCTGGTGGTGGTGGTCTGGTGGTGAGAGGTGGGAGGTGGTAAGAGGAGGAAGAGCGTGGGGGTGGGACAAGGGGGTGGGAGGAGGGAGGGGGGGTGAGAGAAGGGAGGGGGGGTGAGAGAAGGGGGGGGTGAGAGAAGGGAGAAGGGAGTGGGAGTGGGAGTGGGAGTGGGAGAAGGAGTGGGAGAAGGGAGTGGGAGAAGGAAGAGGAGGGACGGGCAGCAGGGAGAGGGAGAGGGAGAGGGAGGAGGAGAGGGAGGAGGGGGGTGGCATGTACATACCTCCATCGTCCTCGTCCCTGTCCCCGTCTCCATCCTCGTCCTCATTGTCCCCGTCCCCGTCATCGTCCCCCATTCTTGTCGTCGTCCCTGTCATCATCGTCCCTGCCTTGTTGTCAACCCCCGTTCTCGTCATCGTCCCGTCGTCGTCATCCCCATCCCCATCCCCATCCCCATCCCTGTCCCTGTCGTCCCCATCTCTGTCCTTGTCGTTTTCTTCGCCGTCGTCCCCTGGCTGGTCATCGTCGTCTCCGTCATCCTGTCGTCCCGTGGCTGGCCATCTCCATCCTCGTCGGCGGGCTGTCTGTGTCCTCATCATTGCCATCTGGCGCATCTCTTTCCCCGGCGTCGCATGCCGTTTCCACTATCCTCACCAGGACCATTGTCGTCCACGCCCATTGGGTTTACTGAGGTGGCCGTGGCGTTCTTGTCTGGGCTGGGTAGGTTGGTGGGTGTTCGGGTTCGCTTGCGTTTGGTGCGGGGGTAACTGCCCACCTTAGTTAGCAAAAAAAAAAAGATTCAAAAATAAAAATAAAGCCTTTGGTGCTCTTCTGCACCTGTTTCACATCGTTGAAAACTTCAAGTTGTGCGGGAAAGCCAGCTGGCAGTTGCCGAATTCCTAAATGGGGTCGAGTTGCTAAATATGGAACTATGGCTGGAACATTTTGAATATTCTGGCATGCACAATAATGCATATATCAACAAAGTAAGACTCTCCAGAGATACAAGTGTAGAATACCTACTCCTAGATTAATTTGTGTATTTTCTTTAATGCTACATACAGAGATATTCACAATGTGTTGTATTCCTCTGTCAAAGTTGGACCCTTAATCACTCAACTTTGCAAGTACAGATCTCAAAAATCCAAATTTAATTCTGGGGGTACTAAGTAGATGCTATATGATGTTGAACATCAGTGCCTGGTTATTGGTGGTGTAGGATATGTGTTGTAGCCAACACGTAACAAATCCACAACCTTCAAT
>OY744463.1:3893011-4064494 GCA_963556145.1 Hygrocybe punicea
AATCACTCAACTTTGCAAGTACAGATCTCAAAAATCCAAATTTAATTCTGGGGGTACTAAGTAGATGCTATATGATGTTGAACATCAGTGCCTGGTTATTGGTGGTGTAGGATATGTGTTGTAGCCAACACGTAACAAATCCACAACCTTCAATCACAAATCATTAATTCTGTCTCGGTTGAATAGCCAGCCACACACAAAGTATCAAACACATTTTGGCTACAACACATATCCTACACCACCAATAACCAGGCACTGATGTTCAACATCATATAGCATCTACTTAGTACCCCCAGAATTAAATTTGGATTTTTGAGATCTGTACTTGCAAAGTTGAGTGATTAAGGGTCCAACTTTGACAGAGGAATACAACACATTGTGAATATCTCTGTATGTAGCATTAAAGAAAATACACAAATTAATCTAGGAGTAGGTATTCTACACTTGTATCTCTGGAGAGTCTTACTTTGTTGATATATGCATTATTGTGCATGCCAGAATATTCAAAATGTTCCAGCCATAGTTCCATATTTAGCAACTCGACCCCATTTAGGAATTCGGCAACTGCCAGCTGGCTTTCCCGCACAACTTGAAGTTTTCAACGATGTGAAACAGGTGCAGAAGAGCACCAAAGGCTTTATTTTTATTTTTGAATCTTTTTTTTTTTGCTAACTAAGGTGGGCAGTTACCCCCGCACCAAACGCAGGCGAACCCGAACACCCACCAACCTACCCAGCCCAGACAAGAACGCCACGGCCACCTCAGTAAACCCAATGGGCGTGGACGACAATGGTCCTGGTGAGGATAGTGGAAACGGCATGCGACGCCGGGGAAAGAGATGCGCCAGATGGCAATGATGAGGACACAGACAGCCCGCCGACGAGGATGGAGATGGCCAGCCACGGGACGACAGGATGACGGAGACGACGATGACCAGCCAGGGGACGACGGCGAAGAAAACGACAAGGACAGAGATGGGGACGACAGGGACAGGGATGGGGATGGGGATGGGGATGGGGATGACGACGACGGGACGATGACGAGAACGGGGGTTGACAACAAGGCAGGGACGATGATGACAGGGACGACGACAAGAATGGGGGACGATGACGGGGACGGGGACAATGAGGACGAGGATGGAGACGGGGACAGGGACGAGGACGATGGAGGTATGTACATGCCACCCCCCTCCTCCCTCTCCTCCTCCCTCTCCCTCTCCCTCTCCCTGCTGCCCGTCCCTCCTCTTCCTTCTCCCACTCCCTTCTCCCACTCCTTCTCCCACTCCCACTCCCACTCCCACTCCCTTCTCCCTTCTCTCACCCCCCCCTTCTCTCACCCCCCCTCCCTTCTCTCACCCCCCCTCCCTCCTCCCACCCCCTTGTCCCACCCCCACGCTCTTCCTCCTCTTACCACCTCCCACCTCTCACCACCAGACCACCACCACCAGCCATATTTGATTATTTAATTATGTATTTAGATAAAATAATCATTTAATGTATATTTTCACTTAAGTAATATTGAGGTATTGCTATTCATATGAGGTATGTATTTATTTGGAATTGAGTAATATTAAATAAAAAAGCACCATATTCCAAGTGGGGTAATTTCTGGTTTTGGCATATAAGTAGCTACTGTAATGGCTGGTGGTAAAACTGAGGTATTGTGGGTTTCCAAAATAATAATTTTGTAATTTTGCTATTCTCTGTGCTTTTAACAATTCCATTTCATTATATTACAAGAAAATGGTTAACTGCCCACTGGCAACTGCCAGAAGAAAGTGAACTGCACCCCCTAGCAAATGCATGGGAATGGTTAACTATGCCCCTGGCAACTGCCAGAAGAAACTGACCATTCAGTAGCTACTGCTCTGAGTTAAACTGGGGGTCCAGCAACTGCTACACCTGGTTAAACTGGAGGTACAGTAGCCACTGCTCCGAGTTAAACTGGAGGTGCAGCAAGTGCTGCACCTGGTTAAACTGAGGGTACAGCAACTGCTGCAGATGGTTAAACTGACCATCCAGTAGCTACTGCTCCAAGTTAAACTGATGGTACAGCAAATGCTGCACCTGGTTAAACTGGAGGTACAGCAGCTGCTGCTCTGAGTTAAACTGGAGGTGCAGCAAGTGCTGCACCTGGTTAAACTGACCATCCAGCAGCTACTGCTATGAGTTAAACTGGATGTCCAGCAAGTCCTGTATCTGGTTAAACTGAGCAATCAGTAGCAACTGCTCCGAGTTAAACTAGACATCCAGCAAATGCTGCACCTGGTTAAACTGAGCACACAGTAGCTGCTGTTCTCAGTTAAATTCATGGTCCAGCAAGTACTGCTTTCAGTTTAACTGCCAATGCAGTAAATAGTGCACACAGTTTAACTAAGCTCACAGTAACAACTGGGCTGGGTTTAACTGAGCTTTACAGTGAACTGAAGGCCTTAGCACTGCTGTCTAAAGTTTAACTGAACCTACCAGTAATTGCTAGGCTGAGTTTAACTGTATCACAGCAGGCACTGTCTGGGAGTTTAACTTGAGCCCCAGCTACTAGTGCAGATAGTACACCTAACTTTCGTACCTTAACTGGGGTTGAGTTAACTAAAACCACAGGGACCACTGAAAATAACGCGGCATCGTGGAAAATATCAACCGGGTACGGATCGTCATGGTAATGACCAGGAAGAAGGTAATGGAGTCGTTCTTCAACACGTTGACGAAGATCTGAGTCAAATCCGTTGGCGAAATATTCATTCCGTTGCTTGTCCGATAAATGGCCGTTGTCATATAGTACTCCGGAAATGCATGTGAATTCCCAGAAATATTGTCCTAAGTCCATCTTGTTCTCTATACCATAAGCCGATTGTCGTCTAATCAATTGATTGAGATCCGCGATCGTGTACTGAATACTGTCTGTTGCACCGGGATAGAAGTTGAAAACGGCACATCAGAAAGTGATGAAGTCCTTTGCGGAAGCGGCGGGAAGGGTGGACCAAAGTTCGTAATCGTCATTATTGAGGTACCGGAGTGTGTAGTGAATCTTCATAGCGTCCGTGAGTCCACAGTCGGAGCCGAGCATGTCAATTTCGTCAAAGAAGCGGGGAAGGTCGTGTTCGTCACCATGAAATGTCGGGGCTGAACGATCACCTTGGAGAGGCATCAAGCCGTGCATCATATTGGGGAATTTCCAAGTCGGGAAGCGGGTCGGGTCGGGGAGGTATGAGGAAGGGGTCAAAGTCGTAAGTGGGGATGAGCAATTAGAGTTGGGAACAAAGGAGAAACGTCATGAAAGTCAAACCCGATGGTGGGGGAGGGTATGAAAAGACAAAAGAACTAAATCCTCGCGGTGTAGTAGTGGTGCCTGTCATGTCACGTGACCTGGACCTTAGTCAGTAGCCAGTTCCGGATGTAGTAGACAGTTCTCTATCCCATCCACCTTGACCTTTCCGTGCGATTCCGTCCCTGATCCCGAGAGGTCCCTCGGGACCACTCCAGCGGTGGGCTCTAGTTGTGATGGCAAGTTCTGTTGTAGACCCGGAATGGGAATCTATGGAAAGGGGTGATCAGCTAAGAAGTGATCAGAGGAATTTAGTTTCTTTTAGAAAGGTCTAGTCAATCCAACCCGAATCCAGGGGTTCCGGAATCAGAGGGTGAGTGTGGGGAAAGGACTATGAGCGGTGTAGACGATATGAAGAGTGGACTCAGAAATAGAACTAAAGCGGGACGATAAGACGTGAGGGGGAATGGTATCCTGTATTTTCTATATGTCTGGGTGTCGGTATTTTCTATATGGTTTGTAGTATAAATGTGCTACTTTTATACTACTGTGAGGGATCCTGTGCTGTAGTAACCATGTACTACAAGCAAAGGCTGTAAATGATAGGGGAGTGGAGTGGAGGAATGGTGGAGTGGTGCTATGTACTAGGAGATGGGAAACGAAGATACATGATATATAATTATATACGTACTGATTCTGGGTCGTTAGGGACATTGCATCTTGAGTAGGAACGATTCCGGAGGCGGAATCCAGAGTGGAATTGATAGAAAGAGCGGAATCGAGTGGAATCGATGATATGGGAATGGGAATGGACAGGAGCGGTGTCTGATACGAAGGGGAAACGGATCCACACGATCTGGAGCCTCTACACCGGTTTGTCGGTAGCGCCCCATGTATGATTATTTTTTATTTCTTTTATTTCTCTTTTATTTTGTTTATTTTCATGTATATTAGTCTACATACAGCATGTAGGGCAATATATATGTGATATGTAAAAAAATCCCCAAGAAAATATGGAGGGATAGTGAAATAGTTGTGCACAATGTCAACGACGACAAGCATGTATGCCTGTGAGTGATGGGCAGGGCTGTGGCAATGGTGACGGGAAAGCCTGAGCCCATCAGCGCCCTTGTTCCTGACATCAGATGTGCTTCTGGTGGCCATTGTTACTATATTTGGAATATTATCTACTCTATGCTAAGTATTTGGGGGTGTTGGGGCAGGATTTATTGCTGGGGTTGGGAAAAAAGCACTCTCCAGCCAAACAATAGCTGCTGAGGCACGTGCTCAACAGCTATAGTTAGGCTTACATAGTGGGATGGTCAGGTGGTTGTCCAAACGTTAAATCACACTTGTGACATGTCACATCTCATTAATCAGGAGACTCATAAATGTGCACACCAATGATAATAATAGTCATTCCGAGGATTCCTGCCCTCATCACACTATGTATAATAGGTATGAAATAAAATTATAATGATATAATGACAGCAGGGCATCACCCTGCCTTCGTCTCATTGTTGAACCACCCTGACAGTCAGGTTCATTACCACCGCTGCTGCTGCCATTGCCATTGCCAGTGTCATGTTTGCTGCTGCTAATGCTGCTGTTCATGCTGCTGGTGCTGGTGCTGCTGCCATTGCCGGTGTCATGTCTGCTGCTGCTGCTGCTGCTGCTGTTCGCACTGCCGGTGCTGCTGCCGTTACTGTTAGAGAAATGCATGGGTACGGGTGAACCCACGGGTTCTTCCACGGGTATAGCCACAGATACGGGTACGGGTACAGATTTCTGGACCCGCCAGCGTTATTTTAAGCCCTGGATCGTCCAAAACGGTCAAGTATTGAGCTAGATATGCTCAAAATACTAGAATAAAGTATTTTGAGCATATCTAGCTCAATACTTGACCGTTTTGGACGATCCAGGGCTTAAAATGACGGGTAAAACCCGCGGGTTTGGTACCCATGAGTACAATGTGTGCGGGTACGGGTACAGCCAAAATTACCCATGGGTTACCCACGCTATTCACTAGTTACCATTGCTGCTGCTGCTACTGATGTTGCCATTGCCGTTGCGGCTGCTGCTGCTGCTGTTCCCGCTGCTGCTGCCATGGCCGGTGTGGCTGCTGTTGCTGATGTTGCTATTGCCGTTGCGGCTGCTGCTACCATTGTCATTTCAGCTGCTGCTGCTGGCCGTCGCTAGTGTTGCCACGGCTAAGGCTAATGGTCAGCTAGTAGCCGTTAGCCTAGCCAAATTTAGCTTAGCCAGATCCAGCTAAGCTAAGGCTAATGACCAGCTACCAGCTACGGCTACCTTAAATTATTAGCTGTTAGCTGGCAGCTAAGCCGAGGCTAATTTAAATACATTGTCTATTATATTCTACATACTATATATTTTATTTGTGGTCAATTTATAGTTGATACACAAAATAAATGAATGTGACATGTGTTACATGTCTGAGTCACATGCTCATGCTCAACAACAACAACTCGGACAGTGACAAGAACAACAGAACAAGGCCGGGAGGGTCACAGTGGTGCGCCCAGTGAATGGCCCAACTGAGTACATGCCCCCAACCCAGCCTCATTGACATTGGCTAACCACTCCAACAACCACACCTCACGAATGATGTCAATGCATGTTCAGGAGGTCTCCAGCACAGAAGCACGCATGGGACCTCCTGAACATGCGCTAATGCGTCGACTGATGTGTAGGCATCGTTTGCGAGGTTCCCTACACCAAGGAGGATTATGAGAGCATGGGCTACACCCATGCTCCCATTTCCACGGCTCACGATCTTGCAAGGGTGCCGACTGTGCGAGGTATGCCACCCCTTGTGAACAAGGTCATCCCCAAACATGCAGCCCACAAGATGCAACAGAGGGCAACAGGATGACGCCGACATGGCCAAAATGACAATGATGACATCTGGCGATGAGGTGTCAAACACCTCGCATGTGAACACCGCAATGTCAATGGACGTTGGCATGATGCACGCAAGGTGAATTGAGGGCCAGGGTAGGGTACAGGTATCTACTCACCCGCTACCCACACAGCTTGGTTGCGGCTTGGTTGGTCGAGCCACGGCCAAGCCGCTGCATCAACTATAGCCAGCAGTAGTCAACTGTAGTTGGCTACCTTCGACTACCGGCTACAACTATACAAATCTGGGTAGTTAGCTTAGTCGTAGCCGCAGCTAACCTTAGCCGGCTTGTGGCTAGCTTAGCTGCGGCAACACTAGCTGTTGCTGCTGCTGCTGCTGCCATTGCCGTTGTGGCTGCTGCTGCCGTTCCCACTGCCGCTGCTGCTGCCATTACCGTTGCTGCTGCCGCTACTGATGTTGCCGTTGCCGTTGTAGCTGCTGCTGGCATTCCCGGTCCTGGTCCTGCTGCTGCTGGCATTCCCGGTCCTGGTCCCATGGCTGCTGGCATTCCTGGTCCTGGTCCTGCTGCTGCTGTTGTTCCTGGACCCAGTTACGCTGCTGCTGCTGTTCATGGTCCCAGTCCCACTGCTGCTTCGGCTGATGTTGCCGTTGCTGCCATTGCCGCTGCCACTGCCATGGGTACTGTTGCCGCTGTGCTGCCAGTGCTGTTGCTGCTAGTGTATACCATGGGTATGCTAACCCGTGTGGGTTTTTTCCATGGGTAGGGCTGGGTGCGGGTACGGGTATGGGTAAGAAATTCCTTACCCGCAGCAAACCCATACCCTTGACCCAGGGTATGTGGGTTTTGCCATGGGTTTGCCATGGGTTTTACATAGGTAGCATAGCAGTATACTAGACCCAAATTCTCCCTTCCATTCTTTACCATGGCTGTTCCCAAGAAGAAATCCACCATTAGAAAAAAGAAATCCACCGCTACCAAGCCTGCCAAGGCGGCCAAAGCTGCAGCTGCCCATCATATTAGCAGAATGGCATCCTTAGCGACAATACCTGCACTGTCACTGTCCTCATCAAGGGATCAGTCTCGACAAGCTAGTGTTAGTGATGAAGAGGACAATACCACTTCACATATTGGGGAAGTTCTCAAGGATGATACTGATTTTGTAATGGAGGAGGTTGCTTCACTGGAGGCAATTGATGTCGATCCAGAAGAGGAAGATGTATCTGAGAGTGACGAAGATGAAATCAGTAAGGCCTGGTCCTTGTATGCCCAACAATTGACCATCACATGTACCATAGAAAGACTCTCGAAGGACTGGACATCTCCGATATATGCCTTTTTTAAGGCCATACCCGATGTCAAATATGTCAAGAATTGCCATTGCCATAGCTTTGTGTGCCTTGCAAAAAGCTGTCGAGCAAAAACAAGGGCAGTGAGGTGATTTCTCAATAAGGGAGACTTGAAGTCAACCAGCAACATGCACAAGCATGCAAAGAAATGCTGGGGCACCGATGTCGTAGCTGATGCCGATGAAGCGAAATCAGCACAAGATGTGTGAGCAACAACTGTTCGGGGAATACTGCAGCCCACAGTGATTACAGCGGTATTTGCAAGGAAAGGAAAAGGAACAGTAATGTACTCACACCGTCAGCATGCAAAAACTGAATCCCGGGCTGAAATTGTGTGCTGGCTGTTGGAGAGCATGTGGCCCTTTAACATTGTGAAGGATTGCAGGTTTCAATCGCTGATGAAAATGGGGAGGCCAGGGTATTTCATACCTTCTCCATCTACAGTATCTCAGGACATCAGACAGGTCTTTGCAAAAACTTGTGAGCGAGTCGCAAAGATCTTGCAGGAGCATGAGGGTACACTTAGCTTCGAGACAGATGCTTGGACATCTCCAAACCATAAGGCATTCATTGCCTTAACAGTGCATCTTGAACACAACGGCGTCCCACTTTGCATGATACTCGATGTCGTTGAAGTTGCCAAGTCACATTCAGGCACTAACTTGGCCTGTGCATTTGCACAAGTTTTAGAAGACTTTGGAATATCGGACAAGGTCAGTTCCAACAGATTATCGAACAACACTCACTGATGCATCCAGATACTGAGCATTGTTTGTGATAATGCCTCTGTGAACGACACCATGATTGACTCGCTTGCTGACCTTCTCGAGAGCTTCCCTGGCGCTGAAAACAGGATGTGTTGCTTTGCACATATCGTTAATCTAATTGCCAAGAGTGTGATACATCAGTTCAATGTCCTGAAAGGTCAAGCCAACGAAGCCTTGAGCCAGGCACAATGCGAGTTGATGGAGCTTGCAGAGGGGATTGATATGGAGGAAATGCTGACAGAGGTGGAGAGAGACGCCGATGATGACGATGACGATGATAACAAGGATGGATGGGTTGATGAGCATGAAGGCCTCTCGCTGAAAGACCGAGAGACTTTGGATAACAGTACATGACCGGTGAAGCTCGTTCTCGTTAAGGTGCGTTCCCTCTCAAAATCTATAGTGCTTACCTGGTTCACAATCTCCCAGCTATGCAAGATCACGTTTGCAATTTTGCATTCCATAACAATCTTGCTGCCAGAATGGTTTGAAACGTTGTAGTGGTAGATCACGTGACCAGTCCCTTAGTCAGTAGCAGTTCCCGATGTAGTAGTCAGTTGATCCTTCCTATCCAGTCGACTTCCACCTCGAGTCCTGCGTGAGCCCCCGGAGAGGTACCTCGGTACCTCTCCAACGTTAGAGAGGGTGAAACTTGCAGCAAGGAAAATGCCGTGCGACATTGCAACCTGGTGGAACCCGACATATATTATGCTTGAGTTTGCAGTTGAATACCGGCGGGCAATTGATGACATAACGGGAGACAAGACCAGCGGCCTGCGCAAGTATGAGCTAAACGATCAAGAATGGGTGATTGCTAGCCAATTGTGTTGAGTTCTCAAAGTAGGTCTGTTTCTGGACCGATCTTTCCCATCTCATGTCATGGTTTTCAGGTCTTCAAAGATGCTACTCTGTTTTTCTCTTGGGCAACACCTAACCTCGCCACTGTGATCCTGGCAATGGATCACATTGATGAAGTCCTTTCCACAGAATCTCTCGACCGAATGCTCAAGCCATCAATCCGTGCTGCCCTTTCACTCGGCAAGAAAACACTTAACAGGTACTACAACATGACAGACAGCTCAGAAGTCTACAGAATAGCAATGGGCAATTCTTTTAGAATGATTAAGCACTCACACTGAACCCTCTTCTAGTATTGCATCCCCGGCACAAGCTACATTACTTCAAGCAAGCAAACTGGGAGCCAGAGTGGATTGAGACGGCAGAGTCGATTGTCCACAGTGAGTTCCAGTGAACTTATGCTAATGAAGAGGAAAGCACAGATGAACAAGACCAGACATCACTCCCGACAGTACATGATATTCCTACATCGTTGTCTTTACTGACGCTGTCTGGAGGCACAGAACATTTTCAACAATTTACCTGCACTTGCAGCTCCCAAACTGTCTGAACTCCGAGGGGAGCTCGATCTGTACCTCTCAAGTGATCCAGAACATGTCAATGATGTCTTACTGTGGTGGTATCAGAAACGACACGTCTATCCTCGCCTCTCTCGCATGGCACGCAATTATCTTTGTATCCCCGGTATTCTGCCATTTCTAGCAGCACTATCCTCAACTAACCTTTTCCTCATAGCAACATCTGTTGATGTCGAATGCATATTCAGCCATGGTTGCATCCTTTTGTCACATATCCGAAATCGGCTCTCAGTTCAGTCAACTCAAGTGCTTCTCTGTCTCGGTGCATGGAGTGTATTGGGTTTGGTGAAAGATGCAGATGTTACCTGTGTCACTGTGCTGCCTGAGGTTGAGGGAGAAGAAGAGGAGTTGGAAGAGGGCTGGGATGCAATCTCAAAATAGCGTATATTGTTAGGATATGTGCCAGTAGTAGGCAAACAACTTAAACCCGCAAGAAACCCATAAGAATAATAAGAGACCTGTATCCATACCCATAAATTTACTGACCCGCAGTCACGGTGGAGTGGGCAGGGGAGCCCACTCAGGGTGTCATGGGGTGAACATCATGGTATGATAAGCTGAGTGTCTACTACAGGAATCACTACTAGATAGTCCTATGAACCATGGGATCCTATCACGTGACCTCCTACTACAATGGGTATGGGTATTTACAGGTGTGGGGAGTGGGAGAGGAAGAGGCAGGAGAAAAGGGTGGATAGGTGGGATGTACATACCTGTCGCATTCCTGTCATCCTCATTGTCTTTGTCTTCAATCCGTCATTAGGCAATGACATGGGTATACCCACGGGTGTCCCAAGGCCAACCCATACCTGGACCCGCTCCAACCCGTACCCATCTACCTGCGGGTCTTTTTTCAGTGGGTAGATGGCGGGTAGCGGCGGGTTGGGTACAGGTATTGACCCACGCAGGAAACCCGGCGGGTTCCAGCCCAAATCTACCTCGCGTTGCTGACACACACGTCAATTGATGTGGCACTGTGCAAATGCGAGGAGTGGGGGGCTGGGAACCAGGCAACGGGTGGTTCTCGTGGGTGAGAGACTCTCGCTGTGCAAACGCAAGGAGTGGGGGGGGGCTGGGAACCAGGCGATGGTGGTTCTCATGGGCGAGAGACTCTCGCCCATCATATCCATCTCCTCATTCCCCACACCATCTCCCATTCTCCCCTTCCTCTCATCCTCCTTTGTTGTCTCGAACCTTGCATACGCGTGAGCCCACATTTCGATGCCATTGAGCCTTGGCGTTCGCAGTTGTGGCGTCTGGATGGCGGCGTCATGATTCTGGGCTGATGTGGGTGCGTGTGGGCATGTAATTGGGGGGAACGGGGACTGGGGTGCATTTGGGCACATTCTGTTGCACGGGCACAGGCTTTGGGGCCTGTGTGGGCGTCAAATGGTCGGGTGTTGTGGGACCACGGTCTGGGACATGTTTGAACGCATTTTCTTGGCACGGGCACGGGGTTTGGGGCCGGGGTGGGACTTGAGATGCATTTGGACGCATTGTGCAGCGGGGATGGTGTGTTTGGGGCTGATGCGGGCGCATGATGCATCTCCCGTTGGGTTTTTGGCACGGGGGTTTGTGTTTGGGCACTATTTGATGATGGAGTGTCATGCAACATATTAAAACATGGTTTCGCATGAGAATGGGGCCATTTGGGTCAACATAAAAATGCCGTTGGTGGGTGATGTTTGTGTCGAGGCAGAGGCGGTGGGCACTTGAAAACATGTTGGTAAGTGGTTGCGGCTGGGTTGTTGTGTCTGTTTGTGTTGATGCTGATATGCGGGTATGCCAAGACCCACGGTCACAGGTACAGGTTTTGCCCAGGTCCAAAAAAGGTAACCCATACCTGTACCCAGCAGTACCTGTACCCACAACCCGTGCGGGTTACCCATACCCGTGTCATTGCCTATCCATCATCCTCCTCCCGTCATTCCCTTTCCCATCGTCCCCATCATCCTCATCCCTGTTGTTCCCATCGCCGTCGTTCCTGTTCATGTTCCTGTTCCTGTTCCCGTCGTCCTTGTCACTGTCCTCATTGTTGTTGTCCTCTCATCCTCATTGTCATTGTCATCTCCATCTCTGTCCCCATCGTTGTTCTCGTTGTCCCCTGGATTGTTGTCACGGTCTCCATCGTCCTGTCATTCCATCACTGTCCATCTTCATCCCTGTCGTTGTCCCCTTGCTGGCCGTCTGTGTCCTCGTGGTCTGTCCTCATCATTGCCACTGTGGTTGTCTTGGCACTCTGTCCTGGCTGTTGGGGCATCCTTGTACCTGGGTTCACGGCATTGCAGCCTCGTTTCCGCCATCCTTGGGGTGGCCATTTTCGTTGGCTTCCGTTCTGTTTGCTGGCATGTTGTGTTCTGCTGTTGGGTGTTTGGATTCGCCCATTTGGTGTGGGGTAGCTGCAAAAGGTCAACAATTAGGAAAGAACACAAAAAAGTTAAAATCAGAAATTTACCTCAGGTACTCCTCTGCACCCATCTCCCATTGTTGACGCATTGTTGAAAACAACAAGTCGAAGCTTGAACTTGCACAGGAAAGCCAACCAGCAGTTGCCGATTTCCCAAAAGGGTTCGAGTTGCCAAACATGGAAGTGTGGCTGAAGCTTTTGAATCTTCTGGCATGCACAACAATGCATGCATACCCAAAGTGAGATCCTCAAAAGATGTAAATATAGTATACCTACTGTCATGTCAAATTTTGTATTTTATTCTGCCCTGCATCAAGAGCTATCCACAATTTATTCCATTCCCCTGCCAGAATTGGACCTTTAATGATATAACTTTGTCTTGAAAATCTGGAATTAATCTAAGGAGTACTTGAATAAGTACTCATTGTTGTACACAAAAGTGCCTGATTGTTGGTGGACCAGGACCTATGTTGCAGCCGGCAAATGCACAGAATTGTACATTGTGGATGACCCATCAACCAAAGTCCAAACTGCTGCTTTAACTTTGAACCTGTCATTTCTTGGCTACAATAGATGTCTGGGACCACCAAGTGCCAGGCACTGATTATCAATACAATAGATACTTTACATAGTAGTTTCATGATTATTCTCATATTTTTCAGAGCAATATTGGTAAAGTTGCACTTTAAGGGTCTGAAATTGGCAGGGAGGTTTTAATGAATCATGGATATCTCTCTATGTAGGCCATAATAAAATACAAAATTTGTGGAGGATGTAGTTAGAGGCTAATTATATCCCTACATGGTCTTAAATGTGTTACACAGTGGTTGTGCTCCATGCAATTACACTGAGAAAAGTAAGATCTTGGTTACATATAAGGCAACTTGTGCCCATTTGGGCAATCGGCAACCTCCAGCATGGGTTCAAATCGTCATGTACTCCACGATGCATCTATGAGAATGGTGACAGCAACAACATGAAGTAGATGCTAAGTACAAGTCTCAAAACTTACCATCTATTACTATGCTAACTAATATTGCTATTTTTATGTAGAACTTTCTCACTGCCATGCCAGTAATGCCCCGCAACACACACAGCCACATCACATCATGGCAACGCCCAACTCAAGGGCTGAAACGATGGATGGCAGGCAACGATGACGACAAAGATGACAAGGGCAGAGATGGCCAATGAGGGGACAACAAGGGGACAACAGGATGACGGAGATGACGACGACCATCAGGATGACCATCCATGGCATGATGACCATCCAGGGGACAATGAAGACAAGGATGGGGACAGAGATGTGGATGACAACAACAACAAGGACAATGATAACAACGACAATGAGGATGACGACAACGACAACGAGGATGATGACGACAATGACAATAAGAACAATGACGAGGACAACAGGAATGACAGGTACGGGAACGACAGGGACGGGGATGACAGGGATGAGGATGGCGGAGACAAAGATAAAGATGACAAGGACAAGGATAGCAGAGATGCAGACGATGGGGACGAGGACGATGGGAATGAGAGAGGTATGTACATCCCCTCCCAACCCTCCTCCCTCTCCCTCTCCCTCTCCCTCTCCCTCTCCCTCTCCCTCTCCCACTTCCTGCTGCCATTCCCTCCTCCCTGCCCTCCTCCCCTTCTCCCACACCCTCTCCCTGCTGCCACTGCCACTGCCACACCCACATCCCACACCCTCTTCCCACACCCACACCCACACCCACACCTACAGCCACTTCTACTCCCAGTCCCAGTCCCAGTCCCTGTATTGTTTAATTATGTATTTGGATAAAATAATAATTAAATTGATATTTCCATTCTCAGTAATAGTGAGTGGATATGTAATGATTCCAATAGAGAGTGGAGTAATATTAAATAAAAAAGGGACAAAATTCCAAGTGGGGTAATGTCTGATTGTGGTATAGATGTTGTTTGGGAAGAAGTAGCTCCTGTGAGGGATGAAGTTAAGAGTGAGATATTGTGAAATTTGGCTATTCCCTGTGCTTTGCATAATTGCATTTCAAATTATGTTACATTTGTGTGATGAACAAACAGACACATGTTCTTGACTTTATATCGCAGTGTCTGAATAAATATTGGCTTGAGCTGTTGTGAGCACTGTCAATGTTGTCAATATTAAATACAAACAGGCAGAGTGATGGGTGGTGCAAGCCTGTGGACCAACATGGAGCCTGGTTGCAGCAAGAGCAACACCCCAGTCAACCCAATGCTGTGGCCAGAGCTGGACCCAGGTCAACCCAGTGCTGCAGCAATAGCTGGACCCCAGTCAACCCAATCATGCAGCCATAGCTGGACCTGGGTCAACCTACCCTGCAGCAAGAGCTGGACCCAGTCAACCCAATCCCGCAGCAAGAGATGGACCCTGGTCAATCTACCCCACAGCAAGAGCTGGACCCAGGTTAACCTGGTGCTGCAGCGAGGGCTGAACCCAGGTCAACCTGATCCTGCAGCGAGAGATGGACCCAGGTCAACCTGGTGTGGCAGCAAGAGCTGGACCCAGGTCAACCTGGTGCCACAGCAACAGCTGGACCCCGATCAACCCAATCGTGCAGTAATAGCTGGACCTGGGTCAACCTACCCTGCAGCAAGAGCTGGACCTGGGTCCACCCCATCCTGCAGCAACAGCTGGACCCAGGTCAACCTGAACCTGCAGCATGAGCTGGAACATGGTCTACCCAGTCCCACAGCAACAGCTGAAGCCAGATCAACCTACACTCCATGAACAGCTGGCCCTGGGTCAACCCATATATCCAGCAATAGCTGGTCTTGGTTAACCCACTGCATGGCAGTGCTGACTGCAGGTTGAGCTACCCAGCAGTCATTTAACAGCAAGAGCTGTACCTGGGTCAACCTACCCCAACACAGTTCCACAGCAAGAGCTGTAATTTGGGTCAACCTACCCCTGCAGCAATAACTGTGCTATGTGTACCTACCAATCGCAGCTCTATTTGTGATTGGGTTAACCAAAACGACTGGGTCTACTGAGCAGGAGTTGGTGTGCTGCTCCCATCACCTCTGTCATGATCCATGATCCTCATCCTTGTTGCTGCCATTGCATTGCTGTTGCCACCGCTGTTGCCATTGCTGTTGCCATTGCTGTTGCCATTGCTGTGGGGGCATTTGTGTTGGGCATTGGTGTGAGTGTGGACATGGGTGTGGGCATGGGCATGGGCAAGGGTGTGGGTGTGGGTGTGGGTGCAGGCATTGTTGGGCTGGTGTGGATAGTACTATTAGCTGACTTTGTTATGAATAAATACACTTATGAAGGGCAGCAGGGTTGGGTGCACCTTCTCTGCCACTCTCTTTCTCTTGTTTGGGGGCAGTTCGTTGATGGCAACATGTCGCTATGATGGTGGTGGTGGTGTTGGTGGTGGTGCCACCACTGCTGCCGCCTCCAATGGTGCTGGTGCTTGCATCATGCATTGTTGTTGTGGTGGTGGTGGTGGCTGCCGACTTGGTGGTTGGTAGAAGTGCCTACAAAAGTATTAGTAAATGAGAAACAAATGATAATGAAAATAAAACTGACCTATTTGCCTCAAACACTAGTGTTCGAGGCTTTTCAGAATGGTGGTTGTTGGTGGCTGAGAATAAAGTTCACTGACTAAAATGGAAATTTGCCAAATCGGCATATGAGTAAAACTTTTGCTTGAAGCAAAAAATACATACCTGTGGACATTGGTTCAGTGGTTCTGAAATGCTCATGAACCATTTGGACAACCTGGGGGTTGCCTGAACTCCGAATGGGACCCAAGGTTCAGTTCAGCCCAAGGTGCTGGACTGAACTTCCGGTTCAGTTTGGAGTTCAAACCAGGTTCAGATCGGTTCTGAACAAAACTTTGGCAGCACTAGATTGGCAATCCTTGGGTTTGATCCAGTTGGCTCACATAATGGTGTCCGCTGGCAGATTGTTGACTTCCTCGATTTCTCTGAGGTGGTTGGCTGATTCCAGATTGAAGGTCAGTGGAATGAAGTATGCTATAGTGGTGTAGGTCCATTGTTTAACTGATGTGCTGTGACTGAAGTTGGATAGGAAGGTGGCTAGGTGTGTGTCATCACATAGCCAGGTGGTATTGTCAGTGTTTGCTTCTAAGAGTATACCTCCATTGTGTAGTCGCCTGACTCCTAGGAATTTGAGGGTTAGTGGGGGGTTGGTGGCTTTGAGTGCCACATTGGCTTTTTCGATGAGATTTGCTAGGCTGACATCTAGGGCTTTCTTAGTTTCTGGTGTGTCTGCAATGTTGAGGAGTAATTAGCGGGCTTAGAGTAGTTTCCTGGCTGTGATGTGGGGGTCTATGTGATCAGCAGCAGGTTGTGTGTTTTGGGTTAGGAGTGCATCTTTGTATGACGTGGTCATGGCTTCGAAAGTGGTAGACATCTTGGCAATGTGCGCTGCCATCTGCTAAAGCTGGTTTTTGGTCTCCATGAGGCTAGTCTCTATATGGCCTGTTATTTGGGTGGAGATATTGTCGAGGATGGGTTCCAAAGCTTGACTGACAGCATCTTGGATCATGTCGGTCTGTCTTTTAAGCTTGTTTGTGACCACGTTGGCAAGTAGTTCCATTTTGGTGTTGAAGTCTAGTGAGTTAAGCAGTATTGTGACAGATGGGATGGCATTGGCAATCGGGGGGATGACATTGTTGTTGTCCATAGCCAATATCTGCATTAGTATGCTCAACAGGACAGGGATATTGAGGTCTTGGTTGGGGGGTAATAGGGACTTAGATAGAAGGCAATTAATGGCTTGTTGTGCCATTTCCAGTTCAAGCTCATGTTCAAAGTCAACTTCTGTTTGCTGGTTGGCCACATGTCAAGAGGCTCTGGTTTCTGGTGGTGTTGAGGTTGTGGCTTGAGAGTTCTTGCCTTGCTTATTTTTGGCTCCTTTGTTGGAGGTTGCCCATTGTCATAGGCTCATTTTGTACTTAGATATGCTTTAGAATGGGTTTTGAGTGTTATAAGAGGGAAAGTAGTTGGGGATGGGCCTATAGCCCAGTGTACAAAGAGCTCCTTTTTCAGGGTCCTAGTATTGGTACCACATGGTTTTGGATCAAGAACCATCTGTTGTTGGGTTTTGATGATGGATAGCATGATGGTGCAAGTGAGGAAAACTCCAACAGGGATTCCTGAGGTACGCAACTCAATAAGTTTCTCTTTCACTGCATTGACAATGTCAGGACATCCAGTAAGAACACCAACACAACCACTTGCAGCGAGTGCACATCCTCATTTGACATTTTCAAGTGTTGCTGGTGTGAATCTGTGGCCACTGAGCCAGTGTTGGATTGTGCCAGCATGCAGTTTGTTGAACTGGTATGGATTTTCACATTGAAGAATTGTCTCCATGCTTCATGCAGACCACAGGCCCTTTTTTGCAGCCTGTGTGATGTGAATCCATAAGAAGGGATGGTACCAATTTGTGTGTTGTGCGTTTGTTGGAACCACTTTGCCATTGTTCCTTCCATTGTGCTCTTTTCTCCAGTCCATGCCTTGTCATGAATGGTGAGCCAGATTATCAATGCCTATGCTGTCATGGTGATCCTGAGATATCAGCATGTCATTGACTCCACAGAGCTGCATAGTGTTTTAAAGTCTGGTCCAGTCTGGTTTTTTGCCATTTTTGGACATTAACCAGAACCAGACCAGTTAACTCATCACACAATTTGTCAAAAACCTGAACCAGACCTATGAGGACCGGTTCATTTTTGATTTTGGGTGGACCCAACTGGTCTTAACCGGGGAAAATCACACTAAGTATCTAAATAGCTAAATCTTTCTTAATAGTTAATAACTAATGGTTTTGGGGGCACAATGGGCTGTCGGCGACCCTGTTGGTGACATTGGTGAGTCTCTCTGCACACCCACACACTCTCTTCAACCTCACAAAACCAGACATGCGTCAACTAACACAAAACCGGACATGCGTCAACTGACACATCGCTGTGTGAATGCGAGGTGGACTGGGGTGTGGGCATTGCAGCCCCATTGATGACAGCATTGGCAGTCCCATTGTGTTGACAGCCCCCAGTGGTGGGGGCATTGGGGCCCCGTTGTGTTGATGGCCCCCAGTGGTGGGTGTTGGTGTGTTGGTGGGGGCATTGCAGCCTGTTGATGATGGCATTGGCAGACCTGCTGCATTGATGGCCCCCAGTGGTGGGTGTTGGTGTGTTGGTGGGTGTGTTGTGGCCCTGTTGATGGCAGCGTTGGTGGCCCCATTGATGGTGGCAGTGGTGGTCGCATCGGACACATGGGTAGTGTGTTGATGGGCACGTTGGTGGCTCCGTTGGTGTGGGTCATCGTGTTGGTCAGGAATTAGCATAGAACAATAAATGAAAAAAAAAACATACTTTTTCTGCAGTGGGAGTGGGTGCACCAACCCCTGCTGCCTTTTCTCACTTCCTTGTGGCCATCGCGGTGATACGCAGTCTCTCCCTTTGGACATGGAATCTCTCATAGGATCCAATTCTACTTTCCCTACGACTCTTCCGCGTCCCGCGTACATGCGAAACATCAGCACGCCGCCCGCGACTTGCCCGACTTACGCTGATTGACGCGCGCGTGACTGCGACATCTTCGCTGTATCTTAGCCATGCAACCTGGTCTCAATACGCTGAAACACGACCGTTAAACACGTCCTATATGTTCGGACACCGAGTCCGATACCAGAAATGTAATTCATCCGGTTTATCTTCGTCTTTTCGCTGACTTTCACGTGATATTCACCGTTATTTCAAATCCTTCGCTATTCCATTCCCGTTTCGTCGCTTTCATGCGATATTTCACTGCATTTCTATTTCACTCATCCACCCTTAAACCCCTATCCCTTTAGAATATAAAAAATGTCCTGTAGTAGAAAATAAACGAAGAAGAACCCAGTTCTCCCCTCCCCACTAGTTTGCGTCTTAAGTTTTAAAAATCCAGTCATTCTTACTCCAATCTGCATCTTTTCTCGTTGCGCACTCTCCGCTATCGCGACCCAAGTCATAGCATAGAACCCTCATCTCCTCGCGTCATCACTGCATATCGCGCTGTCATCTAGGACACCCAGCTAAGCCTTCCGATTCTTGTTTATCACTGCATTGTGATATCGCATTATCTCGTGACCCTCCGCGTTTGTTTATTTGATCATGCATATTATCGCGCATTATCGCGTTATTGTCGGGAGTGTCCCAAGTTTCATCTTTTATTATCTCTTTATCCAGGGTTATAGACATGGAAACCGCATCAACCGGTCATTTTGCTGCCATCTTGGGAGATAGGTACTCATTAGTCATGGTTAGTGTTCTTGTTTGGCCAGCATTTGTGGCCAAACTTGTTGACATGGTCTGTGTGCACACCACACGGCCTATATAAACCCAGCCCCACACATGTCATCTCCCAATTTTATATTAAGTCATAGTCTAATTAGGTTAATAAATAAATATTACTTTGTAGCTCACATAGACTGCCAAGTCCAGTTGCAACCAATTACAACTAGTTGCAACCCAGTCTTTAGTAATGTAAGTTAAGTTATTATAACTGCAACTGGTTTTTTAATGAGAAAGAAGGATGAACCTTAACTGCGGTCCAGTTTTTATCTAGTCTGGTCCAGTTAGGTCCTGGTTTTTTCCTGGTCCTATGGACTGGACCTTCAAACACTAGAGCTGCACGTCAGATGTTTCAGCCTCCAATGCTTTCTTCTTCTTTTTCAAAGCCCAGGATTTATGCTTCCTTTCTTGTGCAATGCTTCTTTTCTCCTCTTGTTGGTTGTTGTCCTGCCGTTTCTTTTTCTCAGCTAGAATCTGTTGTATTCCCTGCTCGGTCATGGAATCCCTGCACATTTGCTCCAATTTCTTGTTGCTGTTCAACACCTTCCATTTCCAGTTGTCAAACATCATTTGCTTTAGTCAGATGGGAATGGGTGGTCATGGCAGCAGATCTGCAGTGCCGGTGTGTGTGAGAACTGTCTCAGCTTCATCACTGCTATCACTGATAATCATTGCCTTGTTCTCTTGTGTCAGAATATGTTGCCACAGCACTAATCAAGATTCAGTAAAAAATCTGAAAGTCACTGATGGAACCCAGAGATTCATTTTGAAGAGTGTGGCAATCACTTGCAAGGCCTTATAGTCATCCTGAAGCAAGTTATCAAAGGAGATCCAGCCCAGTAAGACTTCATTCAAGCTAACTGGATTGATAGACTTGCCAAAAGTGCAAAAGCAAGTGGTGCCAAAATTCCTGACAAATGGTGATATGTATCCCCTTAGATTTACATATGCTTAAATAAGCTTTTAACTGTTCTGTTTGAGCTTATGCTTTTATTTTAGTACTTATCTGGTCTTTTTACTTTTATTTCAAGCTTATGCTTTTTATAATGTTAGAGGGATGGCACATCAAAATGCTATTTCATGACTATGGTGGTCAATATATTTGTTGATGTAGTAGGAATGGAAAGCACTGAGGGTGTAATGGAAAGTAAAATGATGTGGTAAAGGTTTGTTCCCATAGACCGGCATCAAGTGCACCCCATGCAGAATGGTGTCGACATGGATTACTAATGTAACTCGCCCACCACAGGTCATCTCAGGCTTCACGATCCACATCCCAGTAATGTCACAAGGCCTGTAATTGGATGTAATGAACCACTCCACAAGTGCACAAGGGTAAACAATGTCCAAGAAGGTAAAATCAAAAAAAAATGCACACCCTTGCAATATCTAGTCCTCAGAATCCATCTTGTTCCTGGTCCTTCACTACAAACACCATATCATATCTTGCTGGGCCTTTGTACCATGAACTTGTTGACTGAATTCTTTCATGATGCATACTGCCAATGCCACAAACATTGCTTGGTGCATGATAAATGGACACCATTGAGTGATAAACATGCACTTGCCCTGAGAACATTGGGCAGTCGTGAATAGAGACATTATCTCCAGGAATAACAGCGTCTGGATTATATGTGTTGTAAAGAAACCACTGAATATATTCTTGAAGGTGTGGTTGGTGGATATGCTGCATCAGGTCCATTAGATCACTTGGGTAACCTCATGAGGTCGTTCTTACAAGTATAAATTCTCCCTCAAACTTATCACTGTCCACAGCCCCACTATCATCCTCTGCATTATGCTCATCTAATGACACTGGCTCTGGGTGGGGATGGCAGCAGCCAGGGTGGGTATGCCCTCAGCAAGATCCACTGGTGTTCCAGTGATATGACCTCTGAGCATCCCATGATCAGTCAAATTGACCTTGGATGCCACGAGCTTGTCAATTCTTTAATTGATAAGCAACATTTGACCAAGGGCTTTCCATCAGCTTGAATGTTGCCATGGTTTCTTGATGGCCTTGATGTGCTTTGATTCCGTAATTGAAGAGCAGAGCCCATTCAGGGCTCTAAACATTTGAATATTCCATTGATAATGATCCAGTGAGTGTTGCTGAGGAAGCACAAAGTGCTCGCGGACACTGGTATCAATGAACACTTGTTGATCACATTGGAAGTTGGCAATAGTTGTGTCGAGAAGGCAAAGAGTGTCTTCATCAATTACAGATTGGCGTACATAGTAGCAGAAGTCCATAAAAGAGCCAAGGGCATGGACCATCTCATCAGGGATGTAGCCCACAATAGCAGGGAGAAAAACCTGCCAATACTTGTGAGTATTTGAGAGTCCACCACAGAATGCAATATTACCTTCATGAGGGCCTTAGAATCATCACCAGTCCATTGCTTGAAGTTGCGACCTTGGGGGAATCAGCATTGGCCAGGAAAGGATGGTGCCGCTGCAATGCAATGGTCAATATCTGCAAGAATCTTGCAAGCAATAGCCACCATGTTTGTGTGTTCAATATAGTGAACTACCCATGTTACAAGATGGTCTTTCAATGTCCCCTTAATCACTTGGTGATGGATGGCTGGGGATAAGAGCTCATTGGGTGAACACAGCCTGGGTAGGCGTGGATTCGTTGTGCAAGTCCGTTTGTCATTGGGGTAAAAACCCAAAACTCTTTTTTTGTGTGACTATTTACAACAGCCACTACATACAAATAATAGAACAAATAGGGAATATGGTAAAATGAGTGAATACGTACCCAGAGATATATATGTCTCTACATCCAGTAGGGACACAAATAGAGACTGTCCCCAGTCTCACACAAGGCAAGGAAGAAAGAAATAGTGAAAAGAAAAAGGGAGGGAGGGAAGGGACAATACTGAAAACAAAACAAACAAAACAAAAACAAAAACAAAAATCCAATCAACTCAACACAAATCTTCCAACACAAAGTCTTCCAACTTCTCCAACTGATCCACCAACTTTACCAACTTTTGCTCCAGAACCTTGAGGGCCTTAAGGGATAACAATGCTGACTCGAGCGCAAGCAAAGTCGCAGCAGGTATGTCGTCAGTGGCAAACGTGGATGTTGGCAGTGTGCCCTGGCCTGCTTCTGGGGATAACGACAAGGGTGTAGTGGGTACGAAGTCATGGAGCAGCAGTGTATGGGCATAGCAGGATGGGGTCGAGTGTGGGGTCATGGTATGGGATACCAAATGGGCCTGTGTTAGAGGCGTGCAACTCCGGAAGGATCGGAGTTCTTCGGAGGAGCGGAGACGTCAACTCTTGAAGTAGGTTCACTACTTCCTTAAGTCGTATTGAGAAGACGTGGACGGAGCGGAGTTAGTCCGGAGTTCCGGACTAAGTATTAAGATAACTAATGAGCTTTAAGGGAAAGCCTTAAGTTTGAGAGTGGGTAAGAAATAAGGAACTCAAGTTGATTTTCTGAACGGAGTTACAGAACATTGTAGTTCTAGTTATATACTTGGTAGACTAATTGTCATGTCCTTGGAGACGTGAAGACAATATGAACTCCGGAAAGAGGACCGGAGTTCGGAAGAAAATAAAAGGGATAAAAGGTTGCTATGTACGGTGACAAGTAAACAAAGGGGAGGAAGAGAAAAGGAGGTCGGAGTAAACGGAGATGGGGAAGAATAGTAATTAACAAGAGAAGAACAATAACGTACGCAAGAAGATAAGATAAGATAAGATAAGATAAGTCGGCGGAAAAGTCCGGAGCGGAGTTCGTCGGAATCCGGCGGAGCTGCATGGGATATGACAGTATCTCCCCCTTAGCGTCGAACCCTTGAGACGCCTGTGGAACAAAGGGAGAACCGCAGCGGAGTTCAAAGCGGAGGGCCTATGGTATAAAACAAACTCCTGGCCAGGAGACAATCCAAAAAATGTCGTCCCCACAATTATCGTCCTCGCAAGAGATAGCCGCGCGCATCAAGGAGATGGAGCGCGAATTCGCCGAAATGAGGGCGAAAGAGGAGGCAGAAGAACGGAGAAAAGCGGAGGACGAGAGGAAGAAGGCGGAAGAGGAGAGGAGACAGAAGATCCAGGCGGAGGCGATGAAAAGGGTGGAGGAGGAAATGAAGAAGAAAACGGCGGCGGAGGAGGAGAAAAAGAAAGTGGAGGCGGCGGAGGAGGGGCCCTCAAGTGCGGAGAAGGGGAAGAGAAAAAGAGACGGGTAAGCAAAGGCACATAAATGAAAGACCGGAGTTGACTACAGAAGCAGGGCCGTACAATGCAAGGCGTGCGCGGAACGCCGGGAAAACTGCGTGTGGCCCGCGTCCGGAAAGGCGCGGAGTTGCGATGCATGCAAGAAGAGAAAAGCGCGATGCGAGGTAGATGGTGAAGAGGGTGGAGTGAAGAAGAAAAAGAAAAAGGAGGAAAAGGAGGAATCCGGATCGGAGTACCGCGGAGTGGAGCCCGCGGTAAAGAAACCGCTGACGAGGACGGAGCAGCTTCTTCACAAGCTGCTCCGGGCGACAGAAGAAAACACGGCGATGTTGGGACGGGTCGCGGAGGCATGCGAGGGGGTATGGGACACCGTGGAGGATCTCCGCGAACATGCGGTTCAATGGGCCGACCATCTGAGGAACTTAGAGTTCCTCAGAGATAATTCATACGAGCTCCGGAAGTACACTCCGGAGTCCGAGGACATCGCGCCGGAGGAGACGGAAACGGAGTGGGAAGAGGGGGATTTTTTGGGGAAAGGAGGAAACCTTGAAATTAGTCCGCGAAAATCGTAAATAGACAGAATTAATAGGACGGGCCCGGTTTCAAAGGATAAGCGGAGTGAAAGTCCGAAACAAGCTCAGTAGCATGTCCAAGTTCGGAGGCCAAGATCCAAGAAGTTTCTTCGTCAGTGCCTTCGTAGCCCTCCCAACGTACAAGGTACAGTAGCTTGCAAGCACGACGGCGGTTGTCGATCTTGGAATCGAGTATTTCGGAGATCTCAAACTCCGGTTCTCCGTCGACAACGATCGGAGGAGGCAGAGGTTGGACACGGTTAGGAATGGTATTCGGAGTCGCCGGTTCGAGCTGAGAGACATGATAGACCGGGTGAACAGAGCGGAGAGCCTCCGGAAGACGGAGGGTATATGAGTGAGTACCGGCCTTAGCAATAACTTCAAAAGGCCCCAAGTTCTTCTCAGAAAGTTTCCTGGAGGGTCTAGTAGTCCGGAAATGCTCAGCTTTGACGTAGACGGAATCCGAAACCTTGAAGTTCGGAGGCGGAGCGCGCTTCAAGTCCGCGTAGTGTTGATAACGTTGTTGTGCCTCAGAGATGGTTTGTCGAAGTTGTTGATGTAACTCATCGAGGTCCACAGCGAATTTTCGTGCGTGGGCGGAGGAGAGGTCGCGCTCCGGGTGAACGGAAAGGTTAGGGTGGTAACCTTTATTGGCAAAGAAAGGAGAAACTCCGGTAGTGGTGTTTGGAGCGTTGTTGTAAGCAAATTCCGCAAGAGGAAGGAGGGACGACCAATTATCTTGTTGATAATTGCAATAAACGCGGAGATATTGCTCAAGGGTTTGATTGACGCGTTCCGTTTGGCCATCGCCTTCAGGATGATAACCGGAGGTAAAGTGGAGTTTCATGTCGAGGGCCTTTCCGAGAGACCGGAAAAAATGGGAAACAAATTCCGTGCCTCTATCGGAGGTGACGTGACTAGGAACTCCGTGCTTAGAAAAAACGTGAATAAGGAAAAGATGTGCGAGTTGGGGGGAAGTAATCGTATCGTAAGTTGGAATAAAGATCCCTTGCTTGGAAAGACGGTCAACCACAACTAGGATGGCCGTAAATCCTTCGGAGTCCGGAAGTTGTTCGATGAAATCCATGGAAATTGAATTCCATGGTTTCTCCGGAATAGGGAGCTGCTTAAGCAATCCGTAAGGACGATGCCGAGGGGTTTTGGATCTCGCGCAGGTTGTGCAAGACTTGCAGTAATCACGGACAAAAGTCCGGAGTCCGGGCCAGGTGTATTCCCGCCGGATGATTTCGAGAGTCTTATTTTGCCCGAAGTGTCCTGCAGTAGGATGATCATGTTTGGAACGCAAAATCCGGAGTCGTAGGTCATTGACATCGGGGACATAGATACGATTATCAAGGCGTAGAAAACCTAAATCGTCGATAGACCATCGAGGATCTGGGCCGGAGGTGGTACGGGAAACATGTCCGGAGGCAATAGGATCAACCTGTAGTCCGGAGATGATATCGGAGTGAAGGGAATCGACGTCTATGGTGAATCCGGCGCCAAGGACTACATCTTCGAGGGAAGTCGCTCGGAGGGACGAAGCCAATTGTTCCGGCCCAAAAACAGGGCGGAAATTGTGAGGATTGGCTTTGGCGTAGTCGCTATCTCCCCCTTTAGCGTAGACGTCCCAGCGTCGAGTAAGGGTATCGGGCTTAGTGCCAAGCTTGCCTGGGCGAAAGCGGATAACAAAGTTGAAGCGGGAAAGGAACTCCGACCAGCGGGCTTGACGGCGGGTAAGCAAGCGGACGGTGGAGAAGTACTCCAAATTTTTGTGATCGGTGATAACGTCGACCGGAGTAGCAGTACCTTCCAAATAATGCCGCCAGGCAGTGAAAGCGTCGAAGATGGCAAGGAGTTCCTTGTCATGGGTATCGTAGTTCAACTCCGAGTCCGAAAGGGTACGAGACCGGAAAGCAACCGGATGAATTTCACCGTCAGGATGGCGTACGGAGAGAATGGAAGCAACGGCGTAATCGGAAGCATCAGTCTCCACCAGAGTGTCAAACTCGGGTGACCAATGGGAAAGGATTGGGGCGGAAATGAAAGCGGATTTCAAGTCATTGAAGGCGGAACGACACTTATCATCGAAATTCCATTGTAACCCTTTACGAGTGAGCCGGGTAAGTGGAATAGTGATGGAGGAATAGTCCGGAATGAAACGCCGGTAAAAATTGGCGAATCCAAGGAAGGATTGAACATCTTTGATCTTCCGGGGTTCCGGCCAATCCTGGATAGTTTGGACCTTGGCAGGATCCATAGAAAGGCCTTGGGGGGAAAGAATGTAACCCAAGTATTCCACCGTGTCAACGCCAAAAGAGCACTTCTCGGCGTTGGCATAGAGGCCGTGTTTCCGGAGTCGTCGGAGGACTTCGCGGACATGGTCTACATGATCAGCGGGGTCATCGGAATAAATAAGGATGTCGTCAAGGTAAACAATGACAGAGACGTCAAGGAGGTCGGAAAAAATATCGTTGACGAAGTGTTGGAAGGCCGCCGGGGCGTTAGTAAGACCTTCCGGAATTACCAACCATTCAAACGAGCCATAGCGAGTGCGGAAAGCTGTTTTCCACTCATCACCTTCGGCAATCCGGACTAAATGGTAGGCGTGTTTAAGGTCGATTTTAGTGTAAATGCGCGCAGTCCGGGGAGCGTCGAGAAGGTCCGCCGTAAGAGGGATAGGATAGCGGTCCTTCCTCGTGATACGATTGAGTCCTCGGAAATCCACGCAAAGTCGAAGACTTCCATTTTTCTTCCGAGAGAAAAGAATGGGAGCTCCGCAGGGAGAACGGGAGGAGCGGACGAAACCCGCCCGGAGATTCTTGTCAAGGAATTCCCGAAGGGTCTCGAGCTCTAAGGGTGAAATAGAGTAAATCGGGCCAAAAGGAGGTTTTGCACCATCCTCCAAATTAATTTTGAGGTCGTAAGGACGGTGTTCAGGGAGGTTCCAAGCCTTCGTTTTGCTAAAGACGTCAGCGAATTCGTGATACTCTTCAGGGATATTGTGAAGGTCCACGGAGGGTTCGGAGGACTCCGGAGGGCCGTAGCTTGCAGAGCGACCGGTGGCGTCAGGTAATCGGACTTCCATACGGAAGACCTGAGTGCCGGGTACTTTGCAACCACGCAAAAAGGCTTGAGCGCTGACAAAGGAGATGTCAGGCTTCGAGGCGGATGGTGAAGAAGGTCCAGGCGGAGTAGACGGAGAGGACGGAGGTCGTACTGGAGGGTCCGGAAGTGGTGCCTCGCTAGGCACCGGAGTCGACAACGGAGGCGCGGAATCAGAAGAACGGAATTTAACGCTATGCTCGACCCAGTCAATCAACGGATTGTATTTGGCGAGCCAGCTATATCCAAGAACTGCGGAAACAGACGGATCCAACGGAGTGACCAAAAATTCTAAGATTAGAATTTCACCAGTAGAAAAACGGACAGAGATAGATACACATTTGTCGATGATTCCACCGGAGGAACCATCAAACAAGCGGAGGCGTTTCGGAGCAGTAGGAAAAATAGGAAGATTGTGAAGGGAACAAAATTCCGGGTCAATGAAACAATGCGTCGATCCACAATCCACAAGGGTAACGATAAGCGTAGTAGAATGATAAAGAGAAATCGTCAAGGAATCGTTAGAAAGAGCGGACGCGTTGAGTTTTACTTCCGGTAGCGCACAGTCAGGTTCAACGCAGCCTACATCCTGTGCCGGAGTATGCAGACTGCTCTCTATTTTTCCGGCTCCTCTAGAGAATCGGAACTAGAGACCGGAGGTGCGGAGGAAGTGGAGGCGGCGCGGGCGGCAACGCGAGTGGACGAATATTTGGCCTTGGTGCAATCCTTGGCCATGTGTCCGGCTCCTCCGCATATAATGCAGAGTTTATTGTCGATGCGGCGTTGACGTTCCGCGGGCTTGAGTTTACCATCCTTGCCTAGCTTATCGGCGTAGACAGGAGGGGTTTTCGGAGTGGTGGAGGAGGTACTACCGGAGTTGGTAGTTTTGGCAGGGGACTTCTTCTCAGAAGCTTTTTCGGTTGAAGACTTGGCCTCGGAAGTAGAGGCTTTAGCAGAAGAGGATCCCGAAGCGCGGGAAATCTCCGATTTCCGTTCCCAATACCGGGCGTCAAGGAGTTGAGCCTTATCCTTCAGCTCGTAGAGGTTCTTTGGTTTCTCGGATTGGGCAAGTTGATCTTTGAGGCGATCCGGAAGTCCTCGGTAAAAAGAATGCCGTAAGGCACCGATGTCCCAGCCAGTCTGCGTAGCGAGACGATTGAAGTTGACGATATACTTCGCAATTCGTTGGTTATCCTTCATTACAAGGTTTTCCAACTCGCTCTCGGCGCTACCTTTAGGGTCCAGAGGTCCGAAATTATTCTGCAACTCCGTGCAGAAATCTCCGTAATCGGACATGAAGTCCGGCGGATAGGTATCGATATCTGGGTTCTCCAAAAGGTAAGGCTCGAACCACGCAAGTGCGATCCCTTTGAGGTAGGAGAGGGCGAAGTTGACTTTGGCGCCGTCCGTTTGGAAAGCGGTTGGTCGATCATTGAAGTTCAGTTGACACTGAACCAGGAAAGGGCGGAGTTTTGTCGGATCGGAGGCGTCAAACGTGTCCGGTTCTCGGACTTTGGTGCGTTGCTTGTCGTCTCCTTTGTTTCGGAGAGTAGTGGCTAGAAGAGCGATGGCCTCAGCAAGGTTGGTATCATCGCGATTAGGATTGCCCGGTCCGAGAGGATTGTTCTCTTCGAAGACTGGGCGCGGAAACGGTTCGTGTCTCGGAGTGTGAGTTTCTTCTAACGGAGAGACCGGGGTTATCGTTGGGCGTTGGGATGAGGTGTTTGCCGGTCGTGTAAGTCGATAACGTGTGGGGGTTCTTCGTTGGGAGAAGCCTTGGAAAGACATGATCAAATGTAAAGGGAATACGACTCAAGAGTTGTTCAGAAAATACTGTTAGAGGCGTGCAACTCCGGAAGGATCGGAGTTCTTCGGAGGAGCGGAGACGTCAACTCTTGAAGTAGGTTCACTACTTCCTTAAGTCGTATTGAGAAGACGTGGACGGAGCGGAGTTAGTCCGGAGTTCCGGACTAAGTATTAAGATAACTAATGAGCTTTAAGGGAAAGCCTTAAGTTTGAGAGTGGGTAAGAAATAAGGAACTCAAGTTGATTTTCTGAACGGAGTTACAGAACATTGTAGTTCTAGTTATATACTTGGTAGACTAATTGTCATGTCCTTGGAGACGTGAAGACAATATGAACTCCGGAAAGAGGACCGGAGTTCGGAAGAAAATAAAAGGGATAAAAGGTTGCTATGTACGGTGACAAGTAAACAAAGGGGAGGAAGAGAAAAGGAGGTCGGAGTAAACGGAGATGGGGAAGAATAGTAATTAACAAGAGAAGAACAATAACGTACGCAAGAAGATAAGATAAGATAAGATAAGATAAGTCGGCGGAAAAGTCCGGAGCGGAGTTCGTCGGAATCCGGCGGAGCTGCATGGGATATGACAGCCTGCGAGGCTCCATGGGGTGGATCGTGGGCGTACGGGGTTGACTGGGGTAGCGGGTGACGTGGGGTGTTGGGGGCATCAAAGAAGGAGGGGGGCAGACTCATTTGGGATGGGAGGGGGCCGTACAGAGGTGCAGGGGTGTGAACGTGGGCATAGGGGCTGGTCCATGGGTCCAGCATTGGTCCTGGATGATGGAACACAGGGGCCAATGGTGGGGCAATGTGGGATGGCATTGGGGGCTCGAACGCGGTGGGGGCGGCCTGTACGGTGTCACAGAGGGCGATATGGGGGTCCTGGCGGTGGTACGTGGCTGCCGGGGGTCGAAACGAGAGTGGAATGGGGGCGGAAATGGTGGAATACGTCGAAAACAGCATCTGTTGGGCACTGGCACAGTCTCCAGGTGACAGCGTGGGCTCAGATGGCGGGGGCGTGTCACGGATCGCTTCCAGGGACAACGTCGAGGTAGATGCGAATGTGGGGCGAAACGGGGGTGAAACGGAGGCAGATGCGCCGGGACGTGTAGAAATCGGCCTTGGGCACATGCGTGGACACGTTTTCCTGGGGATGGTGTGCGTTCAAACGATGGGTGTACATCGTGGCTTGCATCCAGGGACAACGGAGAGGGCGTAGACACAGATGGCAGGCAAAATGGGAGTGGAATGGGGGCAGAAACGGGGGCCGATGCTGAAAACGGCGTCTGTGGGGCACTAGCGTGGATTCCTGGGGATGACGTGGGCTCAAACAGTGGGGGCGTGTCACGGCTGGCCTCTTGGGACGACGGCGAGGGCGTAGACGGTGATGGCAGGCAAAATGAGGGCAAAACAGAGGTGGTTGTGTCGATACGCGTGTTTTCGACACGTTGGGGTGCGTGGGCGGGTCGTCCTGAGGCTGGCAAGGGCGCAAACGGTAGGGGCGCATCATGGTTCATCTCTGGGGACGACAGCATGTCCGTAGGTGCAAACGGGGGGCCATTTGAGCCGGAAACAAGGGGGGACGCGTCGATACGCGTGTTAACGTTGTGTTGGCGCGCGCGGATGCATTTTCCTGCATGGGAACCGCAGGGACAATGATGGGGGGCGTACCTAAAGATGCACATGCAACAGCCATTGCATGGCGGGCATTTTCCTTCATCTACGGGGCCTCCATTACTTGTTTGATGCACGAGGTGTGCTCCATGTTGGACAGGCTCGTTGCGGCCATTTTGGGGCTTTCCAGGTGGGTGCGGTTTTTCAAGTGGAATTGGTGGGGCGTCGACTTCCTGGTCTGTTGGATGTGTTAGAATGAGTGTGGGTGGAGGAACTAGTAAAATATAATGGAAATGCAAAGGGGGGGGCGTATTGAACACTGTGTGATGTGGCTGTGATGCTGTGACAAAAAGGCCAACAAGCCGAGTTCTGCAGCCCAGGGGGCGCAACTGGTACGAAGAAACAATACGAAGGTGTTGAAAACATCGGAAATGGGCATAGGAGCTGGTGGGAGACTGGAGGTGCATGAAATGCTGCCGAATACAGGGTGCTGTTGCTGCCAGAAAGAGGGAAAGGTGCCAAAATGGTGAAGTCAAATAGGGAAAAGTTGAAGAAAAGCTTGACAGTCCTTGCAGTGGGCTCCAGATGTAGTGAACACAGCCTGGGTAGGTGCAGATTCATTGTGCAAGTCCATTTGTCGTTGGGGTAAAAACCCAAAACTCTTCTTTTTTGTGACTATTTACAACAGCCACTACATACAAATAATAGAACAAATAGGGAATATGGTAAAATGAGTGAATATGTACCCAGAGACATATATGTCTCTACATTGTAGATGTTCACTCAGGGCAAGTATGCTGTGAATGGCTATGACGCTCAATTAGTTGGGCACTGATTGATGGGCCAGCTGTACATACTGTGACATCACCAACTACTCCATAACCCTCCCACAATTCCTTCAGGGTAAATGCATTCTAAAGTGCGTCTGTGTGCTCATGTGTTCGAAGGCCATATGTCCTGCCAGAATCCAGTTCATCAGCAGGGGCACAACATCTGAAAGTATGTTTAGTGGTTGATTTTAGTACAATGCTGAAATGACTAAATTTGGACACCACCCTTGTACAATACATGCCAGCAAGGCTTGTTCTGGGTAGTCGGCAATGTAGGGCCCAATACCATAGATAACATGATGATAATGACCATCACCACATCATGCGTGGCTTGGTCATATGTGGTCAGAGACTCTGTGGAATGTGCACTAATGATGTATGATATAGTTGTCTACGGAAGCGGCAGAAATTGTTGTCAGATTGAAACTTGCGATCTGTTGTTGATGTTTTGATGGTCAGTGAACATGTAGGTCAGGGAAAAAGGTTTCATACTTTTGGGGATGGCCAGAAAGCCTACCAGCATGACCGCATTGTGGTGTGCATGCCTGACATTGTTGTAGACAGAACCAAGTGATGCGTAAAGAGGATAGTATTTGTTTTGACCCATTGCAACTGACATGGTCATCTTGTCACTACCCAGAACAACAGGCATGAACATGGCTCCATGGGTATCAGGATCCTGTGCAATCAAGTCCTGAAATAATCTTGGTTAGCGACATGAACAGCTGAGACGATATGCTGTAAGCTTACCACCTGTTCCCATGCCCAATTACCTGACATTAGGTCTGTGTATTGTCACTTAGCATTCTTGTAGACACACTTGAGAGTGTAGTCAATTTCTGTCGCAAAATCAGGGTTGTTGATCTGCACTCCATTACTGGGAGGATGTCATGGTGCCAAACTTCATACATGTCCATTTTCCATGGTGCAGCGTTGTCTTCAATTTCACCAGTGTACTCAACCTCAAAGCTTTTCCAGGGAGCGTCCCCAAGCTTTGTGGAAGCTATGGTTGCATAGAGTTCCTTTTCATTGGTGAATGATGGCTCCTGGTCTGGATACAATGTGGTGAGGAGGTCCATATGTTGTTGGTTACAGAGGGAAAGTTGTACCATTTTGTAAGGGCTATCAGCTCCTGTAATTACATTTGGACTATATTTAGTGTGTGATGAGTGGTGGATGAAATAAAGAGGTAAAGTAGTATTTTTGATGCCCAATATGATATTGTACAATTATGGTGTCAAAAGAGCTCCTATGAAGAAGATTGTAGGGAGAAAATTGTTCAGTTTTTCAAGGGCTAGAAGCTCATATACCGTATTTTTCTTCATTTTTGTCCTTTGATCCCATAATTATGATTCATATGATATTTCAAGCCCAATGCAAACAAATATGATACAGAGTAATATTTGACTCAAAGAACAAAAATGAAGAAAAATACGGTATATGAGCTTCTAGCCCTTGAAAAACTGAACAATTTTCTCCCTACAATCTTCTTCATAGGAGCTCTTTTGACACCATAATTGTACAATATCATATTGGGCGTCAAAAATACTACTTTACCTCTTTATTTCATTCACCACTCATCATACACTAAATATAGTCCAAATGTAATTACAGGAGCTGATAGCCCTTACAAAATGGTACAACTTTCCCTCTGTAACCATGTCAATCCATGCAGTATTTCATGAGATACAAGATTGAGCACAGAAAATTTGTCCAAGTCCATATTATTCAATTGATTCAAAAAATTTCAAAAAGTGCCATCATTTATACAAACAGCTGTAATTAAACAATTAAAACTAATACAGGAGAAGAAGAAATAGAGGGGAAAGGAGGAAGAATGGGAAAAGGAGAGAGGAGGGGGGACAGGAGAGAAAAGGAGAGGGAAAGGGAGAGGGAAAGGGAGAGGGAGAGGGAAAGGAAGGGGGAAGGGGAAGGGGAAGGAGGGGGGAGGGAGGGAGATGGAGTGGGGGCAAGGTCAAAGGAGGGAGAGGGAGGGCAAGGGCGAAGGGAGAGGAGCATCGTCATCATCGTCTGGCATCGTTGCTGCCGCCGCTTGTTGCTGCTGTTGTCGTGCCGCTGCTGCTGTTGTTGCCACTGCTGCTGTTGCTGCTGCCATTGCCCATGTGTTGCTGCTGCTGCTGCCATTGCCATTGCCGCTGGGCTGCCGCTGTTGCCTGTTGCTGCTGCTGCTGTTGCCGCGGTGGTCGCTGCTGCTGTTGCGCTGGGTGTTGCCATTGGGGTCCAGCCTCCTTCCCCTTTCCCATTGTTCCTGTCTCCTCATTGCTTGTTCGCATCGTGGTGGTCTGGGGGTCATTCCTGGCCATTGGCTGTCCCTCATGTGGGCGTGGGCATTGTGGGTAACAGTCAGTAACACAATATAAAACAAAAACATCAATAAAAAACATGGGGAGGGCACATTACCACTCCCGCTGTGGCTGCCTGCATTCATCTGCATGAAGTTGCTGTTGCTGTTGCTGTTGCCGTTGCTGCTTGGTGTGGGGCGTTGGGTGGTGAGACATGAGGTTGCTGGTAGGTTGTTGATTGTCATATGACCTTGTTTGTTGACGTGTTTCCACAAATGTCCGTGCACCAAATAAAGGTATATAAACCTGCCACAATCCACTATCTAATTTGCGGCATACCGCCTCATTAAATAATAGTAGTTAGTACTAACAATAATAATAATTAATAAATATGTAATGAGAACTTCAGGGAATGTTACTTGGGGAGGAATCCTCCTCAGGACTTCTTAGTCACTCCTTGGTCAGGAGTCCTTAAGGAGTCCTTACAAACTCCTTAAGGAAAAAGTTTCTATGGTGAGGAAATCAAGGCCTCCTTAAGGACTCCTTGAGGACTCCTTGCAATTTAGCAGAGGAGTCCTTGAGGAGTCCTTAAGGACTACTAAGGAATGCGTGGTAGAGTGTGATGTCCTCCATATATTCCTTCCGAAGAAAATCTAGCGGACGACAGGGTTATCTTGTCCACTTCATGCAAAGTTCACAGTGGAACTCAGTCTATTGACCAGAGAGGAACTGGAAAGAGTGGAACATGTAATGGAGTACATGGACGATGTTTACCATGACCAGGAACAAGTTGAAGAGTATTCGACCAAGGGGGAGTGTTGGGAATAGCCAAATAGTTGTGGAAAGGATTAGTAATCCATATCACGTGACCCTGGAACTCAAACACACCTGTCCGATGAATAATGCTGAAGCGCAGCAGTTATTCTACTCAACACAAGAAACTTCTAGTAGATTTAGAAAGTAGTATAAAAACCCTCTCAGAGAGAGGCAATATAATTCAATTCCACATAAATTACTTAGCGGTCAACAACCACTGCACTACTATATATTCCAATACACCTAATTTTCATAATTTTGTGCAACTAATTACACAGGCTGCTTTGAAGTGATTGAAGATAGGATAGGAAGTGCGACCATGCCCTGAGACAGCAGTGCAGTCCAGAGACATAATGATTAAGGATTTTTTGGTATTTTACAATAAGGAACCATAAATGGCTATAGAGACTAAAATAGAGTGGGAGTGGTGGGTGGGAAAGAGGGTGTCCAGAGAGCTGTGATGACTGAAAGAAGAATGGTGATAGGACTGTCACCAGACTTTGTTCTAAATACCTGTCGGATGTTATTAGGTTGATAATACTGATATTCTTGTAATATTTTCTGGATATCATCTGAAATATACCTTGAATGATAATGGGACAGAGTATCACGATCTGAAGGATATTCGCGAGTATTATGTGTTGTCCAAATCAGGACATATTATTTAATTAAAAGCCTGCATGTTCATTCACTCATTGCATAGGATATATAGCATGCTACGTGTACGTGGCCCTCAACACCAATACGCACACTGATTGGAGTGCTAAGATCTAATAGCCAGGATCAAGGCCCTCAGAACAATTGTCAAGGCATTTTGAGTCAACCTCTGAGTCTATCATTGACATGGCTAGAGGATATGGTTGTGGACAGGCTTGAGGTACTAGTTGGACTGAAGGTGTTCCACATCATATTACCAGAAGTATTAGCTGTCAGAATAGCCAAGACAATGAGGGGAAACACGATTGCAAGTTGAAGCAGGTTGAGGCACCAAAGCTAGTATTGCCACAACTATAACTTTGAATTGTACTCGAATCGATACGAAGAGAGGACTAAGAAAATAGCACTGAAGTGCGATGATATGATGTATGTCTATATCTCTATGTGTATATCTGTGCTAGTTTTATATGACTATGGAGGATTCTGTGCTGTAGTAACTATGTACAACAAGCGAAGGCTGTAAATGATAGGGGGTGAGTGGAGAGGAGGATAGGAGAAGTGGTGCTATGTACTAGGGGACAGGAAACAAAGATATATGATATACAATTATATATGTACTGATTCTGGGTCGTTAGGGACATTGCATCACAAGCAGGAACGATTCCAGAGGCGGAATCCAGAGGAGAATTGGTGGAAAAGACCAGGATCAGGCAGAATCAATGATACAGGAATGGGAATGGATGGGAACAGTGTCAGATATGAAGAGGATATGGATCTACATGATCTGGAGCCTCTACATCAGGAAGGTCTATTCTGGGCTGAAGACCCTGAGACTGGAGGATTACTCTTGCATTGTAGATGCAGGTTGTGGGGTGGCTTCGGAACATAAATCCTAACCAGAGGATGTCAGCATAGAAGTGACAGTGGATAACCAGTGTTGGGGATAGTGGTAAAAGAATAGTAAGAGAAATGGAATGTAAAGCTGCCATATAAAACTATGCAAATAGACAAAACAAACAACTAAATGAAGAACCAGCCATAAATGGACTGAAAACGGATAAATAACGATGAACCTGAAGATGCTGACGATGTTGGGTATGGTGGGTCGGGTCGGGAATGATGAATGAATAATGGAACAAGGATAAAGATGACAAAGTGAACTATAAAAATCTAAGGGTCTACGAGGACGAGCATTTGAAGGGATTAAAAGGTGATTCTGACTGTAGGAAAATGGGGACTAAGGGTATCTCTTTTCTTTGTACAGTCGTTGGGGACTGTTTTTATAGTACATGGGTGGGTAGTCTACTTTTGTTCATGTCTATTTCAGCCAATGGAAAACTACAAAGCAAAGTTGGAATGGGGATGAGAAGAGGGGGGTTGCAATGCGATGAAGACAGGAAAATGGAGGGAAAAACGAATGTCCAAGAAAAATATCTAAAAATTCATACATATCTCCAAAAGGACAAGGCAATGCATATATAGGGCAAGTCCAAAGTTGGGAATCGAGTCCAATGAGATCCATCTCCTAGAATTGGGACTCTGGGGCTTATGAGGCTGCCAGATTTGGTCCAAAAGTGGCTGTGACAAAGCAGCATACGTTGGGTCACATTGGGCCACATCATGTTGGGTTATGTTGGGTTACATCAGGTTGGAATGCGAGTGGTTTGGAGGCATCGGGTTTGTCTGGATTCGTGAGATATTGACAATATGGACTCAGAGGGACGTCGAGTCTCTACAGCGTCCTAACTGGCTGTTGAGTTTTGCAGATAACGAAGTATGGCATGACGAGATGGTTAGATTTGTGAGGCACAAGGCACCGGAATGTTGACACTTCACGACAAAGGAAATGGTACAAGATTTGACAGATGCAGAAGTATCGGATTGCCTTACCACCGTCTTCAAAGGATATCAAGTAACATACAAGGCAATGATTAAAGATTGCAAAAAGGTCACATTCGAAACTGAGGAGGGAGCAGTAATCCAAACTGGGAAGAAAATGAGGAAGGATAACCCACATGTTTGGCATCATCAACAAAAAATCAAGGTGGAATTTATTTGATTTTCTTGTTCTAATTTTCACCTAATCTGTTGTATTCAGAAAGCCCAAGAACCAGCTGATGTCCAACCAAATTCAACCTTGATGCACCAGGCCTGGGACTTGCTTTTCACCAGAGCATACCAATCCACTGATGAAAGTGACTGTGCAACTCGTCTGGACCCAGATATGGACTCAGATCAAGAACTCCAAGTTCGTGTTAAGCAAAGGGTGTGGACATCCAGACTGCCTGGCTATTGTGGTATTTTAGTAAGTCACACATTATGATGCAAGGAATATAAGTCATAAAGACATTCCAAACAGGTGATACAAGCTGTTTTGGACCTTGACAGTCTTGTGTTGAAGAAAAGAAAAGAAAATGTGCAAGAGAAATCTGGGAATCAGCCCCATGATCACCATCATGGAAATGCTCATTTGACTGCTGCTCTTCCTTGACCAGGAAAACATGCAAAGATACCACATGGAGCAATTGATTCTGCATGGCTTGATGTAAATCCTGATGCAGACCTACCATCGTGCATGCTTGCTGAGGATGGAGGGGATGAAACTGGCAATACACCAGAGTTTGGGGAAGATGAAAATCAGATGTATGAGCAAGATGATGATGATGCTTACCAAGAGGAGTAATGTGATGACAATAATGCAGTCAGCATAGTGAAAAATGCTTGCCAGGTATAGTAAATAAAAGAGAACTTGAATATCATCATTGTCATCTTCAACATCTTGTTCAGTACCATCCTGCAGTATTCAATAGGAGATCAGCAATGATAATGACAAGAGAGCTTGAGAGCTTGCATGATTGTATGCAACCATGATCCAGATGTCCAGCATCTAACAGTGATGGGTGCCAATATGAATTGCCCTGAAAAGCACTCAAGTGAAACAACTTCAAGATGGCCTAATCTGTTGCCATACCAAGACTTGACACCAAGATCAACAGCCCTAGTCACCAATGCAATGAGAGAACTTGTAAAAGTAATTGGAGGACAAACCGTATCTCCCAAGGAAAACTAGGAATGTCATTTCCACATTGGAAGCATTGCACTAATGCAAAGTTTGCTGTAAGGTTGGCGTTCTTGACAGATTGCATTGCTTGGAAGATGTAAGCAATTTGGACAGGAACCCAACCATCAACATAGGCATAGCAAGCTTGCTTCCCATGATGAGTGTTTCTTGTGCCATAGCATTGTTGACCTTTCTGGATATGTGAGAAGGAGCTGACTTCACCTTGAAAACTAGCCATCTGTTTGTTAGTTGTGAGGGTTATATCCAATATGAGATGGATGTGAGGTGCCCATAGTTTATGAAGATATTTAAATACCATGCGGTAGTACCCAGGTCCAAGCACACAAAGATTTTGTTTCTGAGAATAGCAAGGGAAATCAAGTTGATCTTGATATTGATGTTGATTTATGATAATCATTGCAACAGTAAAATCGCTCACTGGGATTTTGTTCAGCAGCCATCCATGCTATGGTGTTGGAGGAAGTTGCTCGAGATTTGAAATCTAGACCAACATCAGATGCAAAACAAGAGTATTGATAGAGGAGAGTTGAATTGTTACAGATCGCTTCTGCAGCGGGCTCCAGCAACAATCAACTTAAGTAGGGATCAGATTCCAGAGGAGAGGACAGCAGTTTTCATTTTTGCTTACAACTAAGACAACACTGCTAAGAGGGGGGGGTCATGGTCTAATGTCATTGTGAGCCATAGTGCTGGACACGGGTATACCCACAGGTTATGGGGCCTGGACTCGTACCTGTACCCACCACGGGTACGGATTTGAGGCCACGGGTATTGGTTCCAGGCATGTTTTGTGCAAATCCCACAAAAAACATGCAAAAAACAGGTTTTTGAGGTAGTATTCTATTTCTACCAGATTAAATACTGATCGGATCATCTTGATGTAAACTGTAGAACTGTTTAAAACACATTAGAGAGCATCCCTGCATTTTTTAGGGAAGTTGAAGAGCTACCAGTCCCATGGTATATGCAAGAAACAGTGAAAAAACACCAAAAAATGAGGTTTTTGGTGTTTTTATCCTCCAAAGAAATACAGGCAGTACCCGTGAGGGTACTTCATGGGTACTGTGGGTATCTAGACCCTGGACTTGTACTTTACCTGCACAGTATGCATACCCTAAACCCTTAAGGGTACCAGGTACCCCTGACCTGCACTAGCAAGCTGTGGGGGTTACCCAAGACAAGGGGGTCTGCCCCAAGAACCAGACTAAATGTAAAGAAGACAAAAGAAGAAAAAGTCTACCAACAACAAGAACAGTAGATATAGTGACTGGTCTTGAGGAGAGGTAAATGGGAATACAACCATGAAGCTACAACATGTCCAACTACACCATATGTTTACAATGAGGCGCACATGAGGCATCCTCATGTCAATGTTCTCACAATCCAACTCGTGTTGCCGAAGTTCAGTTCAGTCCGGTTCCGACCCTTTTTGGCGGAACCGCGAACTGAACTTTGGGTCCGGTTTGGTGCATGGCCAAACCTGGACCCAGATGGCGTCGAACCGTCTCTTCGCGTTTGGTCTGGGTTCAGACGCAGTCTGAAACCCAGACCGAGGTGGGCTCACCCCGTCTGTTCTCCTCGCAAATGGCAGGCACGTAGCAATAGATACGGCACTGCACTTCACGAGGTAGATGGGTGCGGGGGAGCCCTCCGGTGTCCCCAAGGGATGTGGAGGGACGGGGGGTCTTGTCCCATGGTCCCTGCATGGCATTGCCGGTGTAGAGGCTCTGGGCCATCTGGACCCGAATCCTCTTCATATCCCACATCGTCCCCGTCCATTCCCATTCATGCATCGTTGATTCCGCCCGATTCCGGTCCTCTCCATCGATTCCGCTCCGGATTCCCCCTCCGGAATCGTTTATACTCAAGATGCAGTGTCTCTAACGACCCGGAATCACTACGTATATAGTCATATATCATGTATCTACGTTTCCCGTCTCCTAGTACATAGCATTCCTCCACTCCACTCCACTCCTATCAGTTACAGCCTTCGCTTGTAGTACATAGTTACTACAGCACAGGATCACTCCCAGTAAAAGATGTACCCTTATACTACAAACCATATAGAAAATACAGGTTATCACTCCCCTTCAGTTTTATTTCTTAGTCCTCGCTTCATATCGTCTCCATATTAGTCTTCGTACTCCACTCCCTACACTTCCCCTCTGATCCAGAACCCCTGGATTCGGGTTGGATTGACTAGACTACATAGACACTAAACTCCTCTGATCACTTCTTAGCTGATCACCCTTTCCATAGATTCCCATTCCGGGTCTACAACAGAACTCGCCGTCACACCGGCACTGCTGCTGTCCTCGTCAGGGTGGTGGTATGGTTGTGGTGGTGTTGCTGCCATGGCTGCTGCTGCCACTGTTGCTGCTGCTGCTGGCCATCGCTGTTGTCATTGCCTGGCCGCTGCTGGTGGTGGTGGTGTTGCGGCTGTCCCGTGTCCGTTGGCATTGGATGGCTTGGTGCAGCAGCAGCTGCTGCTGCTGCTGCCAGCACTGCTGCTGTTGTCCTCTTTGGGTGGTGGTATGGTCGCGGTGGTGTTACTGCCACGGCTGCTGCTGCTGGCGTTGCTGCTGTTGCCGGTGTTGCTGCTGTTGCCGGTGTTGCTGCTGCTGTTGCAGGCGCTTCTGCTGCTGCCGGCGCTGCTGATGGCCATTGCTGTCATCGTTGATGCCATTGCCGTTGCCACCACTGGTGGTGGTGGTGGTGGTGTTGCGGCCGTCCCGCGTCCGTTGGCATTGCATTGGCATTGGGATCCATGTTGTGCCAGGTCATGTGCTCATGATGTGGTCGCGGTCAAGTTGCCTGTGGCAGATAATATTAGTAAAGTTAAGAAATTTTATGAGACTTACCTGTGTTCATGAACGTGACATTGTGTCGCGTTCATTGGCCTTGCGTTGTTGCGGTGTTGGTGAGGAAAACCTACGTGTAATGGTCACATGATACTGTTTACCACGAAAAAGTAAGTAAAGAAATACGAAAAACAAATGAAATAAATACCTTAAAAATATCCGCGTTCGCGGTTTGGACGCGGTTTGGAGCCGTTCAGGAAATCCAGCAGGCCTCGAAACCCGGAACTGAACCCGTGGTCCGGTTCAGCTAGGTTCAGAACCAAACTATGGCAACACTAACACCTTCCTTTTTCATTCCCCTTTGCCTTTTGTCTTCTTTTGGACATCATTGTTTATTCTTGTTCTTGTTCTCTTTTTATCCTTTCTTCTAGAACAATCCAGACTGACCATGGACACATCCCCACGTTACCTTGCTGTATCTGAATGGTCACCTTGCCAATGGATGTCACTTTCATTGTCTTCACTGTATGACATACTGTCTTCCCAAACTGACACACAATGGCTATCCTCACCAAACAGTTCATAACTGTGATGATCATTGGTGCCATAGTGATCACCTTCCTGATCGGTTTCTACATCGTCATGATTTTCCTCTGGAAAAGGCAACCTTCCTTCATTGATGAAACCGACATCCACCTCAACAGTATACCGACACATAATTGACAATTGCCATTCCTGGATATATGGTTTCCACTTTTGTATTCCATGCTTACCATTATCCTCCCTGATTATCTGATGACATTCCTCACCTGCACACATGCCCTGAACAGTCCTTGATCACAAGACATCTCACTGTTCCCTCCAATCCGACCATTGCTGAAGCACATACCTTCAGACTTCGACCACAGACCATACGACTTCCCAATACAGTGAACTGACCCCTATTGTGTATTGTTCACATGACATCACTTCAATGCAGCACCTGACGTCTTATTCCCACAGCTTGTCACTCGTGCCATGACTCAAAACCTGGACCCACATTCATTTATTCTTTTCCATCTATAACCTTGATACTTCCCACACTCGTTTACAACAATACCCTTTCTTGGATGAATACCAACATCAGGTGGACCGCATTGTTCCACACACAGGACAAGACATCGCCCCTTGATACATCATTGACACAGACATCGTCATCTGGTACAGCTTATGCTGTTCACATGTCTGACCTCGACTAGCCCACTGTCTTATTCGGTTTTTTCTCCATACATTCCTTTGTTTTCTTTCATACCAACCTTGCCGCTATATCCACACTATCTCACGACACTCCCTTCACCAATCCCACACTGGATGATACCCCTCTTCGACCTGACTGTGCATTGCACTTGCCAGACTGCGCACTTGCCTATTACAGCAAGTGTAGACCCCGAATAGGCAATTCTGCACATCACATGATCTGATGACAAATCATCCGAGTCATCCGGACCTCCTCTATCCCTCAATGACACCCGGGCCTCCAGTTGGATCGCAAGAACATTGACATGAGGATGCCTCATGTGCACCTCATTGTGAACACATGGTGTAGTTGGACATGTTGTAGCTTCATGGTTGTATTCCCATTTACCTCCCCTTAAGACCAGTCACTATATCTACTGTTCTTGTTGTTGGTAGACTTTTTCTTCTTTTCTCTTCTTTATGTTTAGTCTGGTTCTTGGGGCAGACCCCCTTGTCTTGGGTAACCCCCATGGCTTGCAATGACATTAGACCATGACCCCCCCCCCTCATCAGGAAAACTCAATTTCACTTAATTTCACTTAATTTCACTTAATTTTGTCTTATTTGTCTTATTCTGTTATATAAGTCTTGTTTCAAGGAGGGTCACACCCTTTTTTCAAGAAAATTTCTTAATATGTCTTACACCATATAAAATTGAACATCAAGACACATCAAGATACATTAAGATGTTTCAAGAGAGACTCTGAAGTGAACAAGCAATAACATTCATCATTGACTTGATATCTTAGTTTACTTGATGTCATCTTAAAGTGTCTTGACTTTCAATTTTATGTGATGTAAGATGCAATAAGGGATTTTCTTGAAAAAAGGGTGAGATCCTCCTTGAAACAAGACTTGTAAGACAGAATAAGACAAATAAGACAGAATAAAGTGAAATTAAGTGAAATTGAATTTTCCTGATGCTCTTAACAGTGTTGTCTTAGTTGTAAGCAACAATGAAAACTGCTGTCCTCTCCTCTGGAATCTGATCCCTTGTTAAGTTGATTGTTGCCAGAGTCTGCTGCAGAAGCGATCCGTAACAGTATGGTGCACTGTGATTGTATCTATTTCCACCCAAAGTTCAACCTTTCCCACCCTTCCGAGCTAATCGAGATGTCTGTCATCCATCATAGCAAAATTATAAGATATCAGGAACTGCATACAGCATGCACCAAGTGACTAGCACTGGCCTGGGCATTGTAAATTTGATGATTTAGGTAGTACATATATTGCTATTTAGGGAAAGGTGCCGAGTACCGGGCAGTCAACCAAGGCTCATCCCACTGGATGTTATACAAGATCTTCGCCACCCTTTGAGGCATCTGGTAATTTGGGCACCAGCCTGTAGACACCTTGCCGAGAACCTGGTGATGGTTTCCATGCTCCTCCCAATTGTGGGTTACCTTTGTAAACCCCCGCCATTCGGCCGCACATTGCCGGGACCACATGACAATACCTGGTTTCTGCGCTTTTGCTGATGGCATGTGTGGAGACTTTCTCCTTTCTGTTACAGCCGTTTTCATTGAGGTGTGGAAACTCCAAAATTTGAAGGTGGCTGTGCATTTCCAAATATGTAGTCTGCCGAGATTCCGTGTACAATTTTGTAGCACCGACTAAGTACTCTAAATGCTCGACATGGCCAGGCTTGTTCCCACTGCACCATTACAATATGTCTGTCAACAGGATCTGTAAGGTACTTGGTATCAGGAAGTCATCAGTATACCATGCCCTCCAGATCACCGGAAATATGGTCACTTCCAATCCCTGTAAAGTACAGTTTGGGCGCAAACTCATAACTCACATCTGATATCATTTTCATTATCTTCCTTCTTGAAAACTCCCCAACGCTCTTTCTTGATGAAATCCAGGACAAAGTGTACCATTACTGAAAGATTGCCTTCTCTGTATCTACACTTACTCGTGAACAAGCAAAAGTGTCCTGTTTAGTCGGCGCTACCAAATTGTACACGGAATCTCGGCAGACTACATATTTGGAAATGCACAGCCACCTTCAAATTTTGGAGTTTCCACACCTCAATGAAAACGGCTGTAATGGAATTATGTAATCGATTTCATTGCCGGAATTCAAGATAGCAATTGTGGATCTGCATAAATGGGTCAAAACTACAAGGAGATAGCTAACAAGGCGGCGCCAGAAAGCAAAAGCCTGAGTAAAATGAAAAATAATCAACCGGCAAAGTGATGTCGCCATCGACTGCCTTTGTATTGACCAGAGAGATCGACGACAAAGAGGTGGCCTGAGTCAGGAAATTGTGATTGTCGACCTGCATCGCCCCCGTTTGCCCCACAATGAGCCGTCGTGACATACAGTTGATCCTCGTTAAGGCCTGACGAACGATTTGAGCTGCGGTATCATCAAGGCCGAGATAGCACTTACCTCCAAAGCAACAAGCAGTAATATTGAGGGCTGTCGGAAAAAGGATTTCCGCGTCGATAACGCCGTCCGCACTAAATCGACTGATCCTGGATCCTCCCCATCTGTCAACGATATGTTCAACTCATCAACTAGCTCTGGGGATTTTTGGCGAACCTTGCACCCCAGATGCAACCTTCAGAGTCAATGCAGAAACCGTCGCAGAAACTATGTTCGGGTAACCCTTGAGCCAAGGCATCCACAAATATACGTCGATTGGATATGGTCCCGTTGTCGTAGTCGTAGGCATGTATAACATTGACATAGGAGTCCGTCATATACCTGAAGCACCCGTTAATGTCTTGCAGAACTGCAAAAGGTTTAAAACCTACATAGTCTTCTCATCTGGGCTCCATCCTAAGCCATTACAATCCTACTTGTACCGAATATGAAATATGTTCGATGAGAGGGACGGCTACTCACTGTGAATGGACCTTCGTCGACGACGATACAACTTCCATCCGCCGGATCGTATCTCCACAACTTACCTGCAATACTGTGTTGCTTGGAATATATGGTCCCAGCAAAAAATCGTCCCTTGCTGTCGCAGGCACCGTCGTTGAATCGAATATGAGCGGCGTCATCCTTCGGCAGCGGTTTACTAATATATCGAAGCACAGAGTTTCCTTCAAGCAGGGCGAATCCCTGAGCAGCAGCACAAGCTAACTGTGAGCGATAAGTAACAAATGGTAGGCTAGTCAACAGATAAACTTACCCCCCGGCCGTTTCGTCGCAACGCCAGACATGTCACAGGCTCATCGAACTCCTCGTAAGTAAGTTCGAGATTGTCAGTGTTGAGGTGAAAGACCTAGCATGGATTACTGGCAGTGAAGTAAGGCGTGAGCATGTTTGCGCTGAAAATGCGGACTTTGTTTTCTGATATGTCAACAAAATGAAGTATTCTTGTCGCAGGGTCATATAAAGGTGCTGGCATTACGAAATAATGTTAGCGAACATCCACATTAACGCTGGCATGCCAACTTGCCTTCTGCTAGTGTGCAACCGACTTTGAGGAAGGGATGTTTGATTGCAATCCTTTTGATTGCAGTCATTGTCTGAGCAAATCGGTCCACGCCACCTCATTCGTTTATATGCAGGGGGACATATAGACCGAGCCCCGTCTTCCACAATTGGACTGGTTCAAATTGATAGTACAGAACGATGCCTCATTCGTAATCCGAATTGCTGTTCTTCTTTCTGATCTTAGTTGGACACTATCTCACCAATCTTTGTCCGTCAGGTGAGATTCTGAGCGGTGCGTATTTCCAAAGTGCGAAGATAATAAGGATTGGCCAATCCATTACAGGCATGGATTTAAAGTTTCCGTCCGCCATCCTTCAATGAGCTATTTGAAAAATCAGCGGGGAATACATAGCGCCGATGCGGAGATTCTCACCTTCCGGCGTCTTGGCGATGTAGTCAATAGCTACCGAACATAATGAGTTACTTTGCAGAAAGAATGAGCGGTCGATATTTTACCTTGCTGCACTGTATGGATTTCATCAGCCTCGACATCCGGAATCTCGATTCCAAATTCCTATGATACCAAAATGGTCAGGCAAGTACGATATACCCAAGAACATAAGGGATGTTTACCTCTTCGACGGCCATTACAACTTCTACGGCGTCCAAGCTATCGAGACCCAGGTCGTTTGTGAATGATGAATTTGTAGCCAGCTAAAACGAAGAGTTGTGAGTGTCAGAACTCAAAGTGACAAAAGTCGTCGAGGAAAGACCTTTGCAGGATCTACTTTCTCGAAACCTTTGATCACATTCAGGACTCTTGATTCAATCGCGTCTTTTGATAGACCCGCTGCCGAGGACAATCGCGCTCGTGTAGGAAGTCTAGTTTGGCTACGGATACCCAAGGCATACCGTGGAAAAGATACAGAGCGGGTTACCAGGCGAATAAAGGACATGTTTCGCAAAGATACCAATTTGCAGCGCTGAGAAGTATGGAAATATTGAAACTTTCTAAAATCTGAAATATCCTCGCACTCCGCTCTCGGCTGCAACCGGAAGTCATGCTTCACGTATAAATAATACTCTGCTTCGGCCATCATAGGCTTCACTACAGGGAAGGTTCCCATAGTTCCCATAGTTCGTTCCACAATGGGTTCAACAAATTTGAAGAACCTCCGCGCTGCACCAGAAATATTATTGGCTCCAAAAATGCAAAAAGGCTCCTTATCGATCTTACATAAATTCTCGATAAGCAATGATGTGAACGTTCCTGGAGGCCTAGAGTGATATCCAGTAGATGACTCGGAGATCTGAGGCCTGAGGACCGTCTGGTCTATCGCAAATACGACAACGTAATAATGCTGTTTCGGACAGCGCGAAGATCCAATCATCTCTCTTGCTAGACAACGGAAGGGGCGTATAAAGAAGTGGTTACCCTCTGCGGGCAGACTGCAATTGATTGTTGGGGTTGTGGACGTTTCTGCAGATAAACCCATGGATTCACAGTGCTCGTCGCACGGGAGGTCTTCTAGAACGGTTCGTGAAAGCCTCTTGCCAATTGTTTATACGGCTGCATCAGTGCATCTACGGCAATCGTCGCCAGATAAACCATGGTAATGTGACAGGGCAACCGACCACAACCCCGCGCACCATTCATGGTCCGTAATCTCATCCCTTCTACACTGGCCCTAACACGTCTCTTTTTCTCGTTCATTTCTCTAACTCTAATTCGGTCCTTCTCCCACTACCTCTCCCACTCTTTGAATCGCTCTTCAGACACACCATGCGGGCCTTGGCCATTATCCCTACGAAGTTCCATCTCCTCAGGCAAATCCGTCGAGCATTTCCTTCTTGAATGCCAGAAGGTTGCGAGTGCATTTCTTTTGAGCTGACCGAGGAACCATCACGATGCCGTAGAATCGAGCGAGCACCACGCTTTGCGGCAGCGTAATACATCTAGTGATAGCGATCAAAACTGTTACGCACTAGTAGCGTACGCCATCATCAACAGACCTGCAAAAGTTCCTGCAAAAATAAAGAGACTCAACTCGCCAAGCGAGATAGATGCTTTGAAAGCATGGATGATCCAAGGGAGGCGGGTGAAAACCAAATTGAAGTTATTCTGATAGCTGGAGGTCCGTGTGCTTGGCAAGATTGAACCAGCTGGGTCATAGGGGTAAAGATAACTCGGAGATACTGAAAGAGAAGAGAACCGAATGCACATCTACAGCACTGAGTATCTGATGACGCCAGTGATTGCAAATTTGCGTTCAAAGGTTCCGGGAGATAGCATTTCAAGATGTACATAATCGCAAGAGGATGCGGGATAGCACTAACCTGATCACTTTCGCTGAGCTACCGACTCGGGTGGCTCCCCAACATCATGAGTAGCTCACATCTTCTCGATTGATACAATCGTAGAGCGCCTACGAAATTCGTATAAGTAGTTGGAAACAACTGAGTTGAACTGACTTTTTCCATTGCATTGTATTGTATGGGAGTCAGTCAGTGTGAAGATGGCTGGCAATCCTGCTAGCGCTGTCAGTGAGTCGAGAACTCACTGTTAGTCACGTGACAATCTTCATCATGAAACATGGTGTCGCATTTCGCAAATTCTCGAGGACGTCCTCGCATAGAATGCTGATGCTTCGGTGAGCGAAATTGTTCTCCGTTCTCGTGTTTTCTAACGTTCCCAGAAACCTGGTTACTTCGCTCTTCGAACACGAACAAATCAAAACGACTCTTCCCAAAGCGCGAGATGCTGCGAGACTTGCAGAAAAGGTTGCATATTCTCTCTTGTTGATTACTGTATTATGAATAGCTCAATGTTTCACGCAGATCATCACCTTGGGTAAAAAGGGCGACCTTGCTGCGCACCGCCGTGCAAGCGCATTCCTTCTGAAACCTGCCGTGCTTCCCAAGGTTTTCGATACTTTCGCAAACCGTTATGCCGGACGACCTGGAGGATACACCAGAATTCATAAATTCGGCAATCGCTTAGGAGATAATGCTCCGCATGCAATACTGGAGCTTGTTGATAATCCCAGGGACCTGCGACTCGAAATCACTGCACGAGCCATTGGATGGGAGTTGCTGAAGCAGAACTTGAAAATCGAGAAACTAGTGTCACTCAACATTCGTGGCGTGGAGGCCACAAAGGACTTTCTCGAGAAGGAGCGAGATTTGCCTCAGCATGAGTCTGGCCAACTGAGATCAAACACAAGGTGGAATCTACAGAAGGTTCTGAGATTCAGACATCATCTTAGCACCGCTGAGCTAGGACAGAAGGTAGGAGACTACATTGTACGTACTCCGGGGACTATCTGGCCCGGTTGCTCATTGAGTTCTAGGATTCCCTCCTGGCCAAACCAATCGCGTTCAAGTCGCTGCATGAGTCAGTCAAGAAGACCATTTCGTCCGAATTTCCAAGACAGAGATATCATTCACCCCGTCCTAGAGTGGGAGAGACATCTCCGGCAGCAACGCGAGGTGCTTTGGAACTGGTCAAGGGTAGCCTTGGGAGGCGTCGAGTCGAACGATAGTCGCTAGGTGATATGGCAACTGTCGTTCTCTTGCGTCGCCATTTATCGCTCATTGTAGAACTGGACAGGATGGATAAGTGGCATTATTATTATTCTGTAGTTCAAAAATTGCGGTGAAACAGGGCAACGCCTTGGTCGCAGCAGGACATATGGATGACTCAAAGCATGCATACAAACAGCTTGTTTTCCGTTTCGTGGAACATTTCGGTTCAAAGTCGTACTTGTCCGGTGAGAGAACTGAAATCTATCCATCACTCACCAAGATTCATCCGGAACGATCAAGGAGTTGATGCACATGATTGAGTTCCAACCCTTGAACGATGCGGATCGATCGCTGTCAGACGGACGCTGCCCAGTACTTCAGTTGAACTATCAACTCCAGAATCAAATACCGAGTGTTACGTACGATGTAGCTGTAGGGCATGTACTGATGCTGCAACATGCTGCAAAGGTGAGGGTATGTCCTGACTTGGGTAGGTGGATCAGCCTCGTTTCATTCAGAGATCTTGCATGTTCGACAAATCCTACATTTTGGTCGGCAATAATAGATAAATTTACGTTACAGATTATGGCTTCGAATCGAAAGTCCAAAGTCCGTGTTACCTTGATCGAAGCACCACACCGCCCTCACCTCTAACGCATCATCGATCCTCAAAACAGTGACCATCTTGTACGAGCCCTGGGACATACGAGTGAAGTTGAATAAAGAAGCGATCAGGACTGGCGGCAAACCTTCAGGCAATACTAGGACTCATTCCACATACACATTCGATAGTCACGCCAAATACAATCAACCGTCAAACCATTGGCGGGTAGGAGTGTCGAATGGGCTGGAGACGATGCGCTCACAAAAAGCGGCGAAATCTCACTGCGACAATCCCTCCATAACCTAGCTCTGTATGACATGGCGAAGCCCGATGAGGGATCGCATGACAGGTCAACTAGTGGAAATCTCACTCACGTCACATTCGCAACTTTCGACTGCGTCTTCAAGGCATATCTGTAAACAGAACCAGCGTCGAGGACGAGAGTAACTATATCCCCCGGATAAAGCAACACAATTGCTCCCGTGTTCCGGCCATAGTCTCGCAACAGCTGAATGGTTGCGCAATGGAGGGTGTCGTTCACAAATTCGAGGAGAACTTCGTAAGCTTGTAAGTGGGTAGGCATGAAGGATGTGCGTTTAAAGCGTCACAGACGCAACTGAACCAGAAGTAGATAGCGAATTGATGTACAAGAGAAAGGGGTGACAGCAAAAGACCAAGCTGGGGCGAGGATGGGAAAACAGAACACGCGCAGGAGGCTCGTGAACGGTCTCTCTTGTGACTCATGCAAGACGCCAGATCGCAGAGCTAATTTGGGTCCAAATCGCCGTCAAATTTTCAGGAGTAACGCAGATTCGTTTTGGGTTCTGGAGGCCTGAGATTTCCACTGGAAATCAGTGTGACAAAAACACACATGTTGATCATGCAGGGTATCTCACACCTTATTATTCTTGAGTGTGCCGGGAAAGAATCGGAAGTCCGTTGCAATTGTCACGTTGTGCTCATTGTCTCTGGCACAGGCAGCGACCATAGCGACCGTGGTAAAGGAACAAAAGAAGAGTTTGAGGAAATGGGAGACCAATTGTCGACACGCAGGAACGGCGAGGCACAATTGAACCTGAGAAACACTCACGGATGTCTGCCCCTCGGTCAAACTTGAACCTGGCTCTGAAACTCCGCAAGCTGTTACTGGTACTGCTGACCATCGTAATGTCCATTGAGCCCGTTGGTGAAGTCCGTTTGAGGACATTCTAGATTTCCTTTGTCGCTCTCACCTAGAATCTTGTGTATCCCTGACATATTGCCTGACATATTGCCTGGCAGCAATCGTGATGCTTCAAGTATTGTGCACGGATGGAATGACCTTATTCCTGGACCGTATCTGCCTTCGCGGCGCAATATGATCCGTCGAGCCACCAACGACAGTTATAATAATGCGAAGACTCAGCGAGCTCAGATCCTGGTTTTTTATCTCATAACTTCCTTGGGTTTATACAATCTAAAGCTATTAGACCAAAGCTCTTTGACAGCCGCCAACCTGTCAAACCCATCGTGCATAGTGTTGAGAAAACCAATTGGCCAACAAAAACTGTAGTACAGTTAACTGTAATACGTGCACATGATAGTCCGTTTACTTCGATGCGGATTCCCTGCCAGCAATTCGTGCATCGATGGAAACATATATTTTCTACCAGATCATTAGTCGAAACGTTAACCCGTTGGTTGCATTACGCGAGGCGTCTTCCGATGAAATGAGCCTTCGGCTGTACAACATTGTTCAGCAAAATCAAATGTCTTTGGTTTAGCTGATTAGAACGGACAAGGAATAACGGGAATATCAATGACCTAATACGAGCATCAAGACTTACCTGGGTGAACCTGACTACGCTGTGGCTTATCCATGTCGGCAGCAGAATCACCGGTGTAGTAGCTCTCGCTGAACTTGGGGGTGGGTCCGGGGTCCTGAGTGTGAGCGGTCATTGGCTGATTGGGAAAGGTGGTACCCCGTGTGGGTTGGCCAAGCGGAGGGTATGGCGACGGGTCATAACTGCCGTACCCGAGCTTCCCAAAACTAGCCTGCCTTTGGTGGTATTGGTAATCCGTGACACTCGACACACTTGCACCGCTCTCTCGTCTGAGATGACCGTAGCTATGGTGTTGCGTCGTATCAACGCCAGAGTCCCAAGGCTCATTTCGGTGTGTCAGCGGGATGTCGCTTGTAAGGGGATTTATAGGATCGTAGTCCGAGGCAAAATTGGCATGGTCCCGACGCTGTGTTGAGCCCCAAGATGATAAAATCAAGTAAAAGTAAAACTTCGAAGATTTATCAATAAAAGTTGACATCGAGGAAAGTCACCAATCTTACTTGTACGCAGGCGAAAAAGACCCATAGTCCTCCCATGATACCAATGTCAACCCAAGGAAATATGTTACATAGGGTCTGGCCTTCGGTAGAGATGGCAGGATTACTAGTGCTGGAAAAGAAGGTGGTTTCACATCGTGATTGGGCAGTTGAATGACCAGTAGCCGACGTGATGATCCAGGCCAGGGCCAAGGAAAAACCAGCAAGTGTGACCAAGATATGGAGTGTAAGATAACGACGATATGTGATCGTTTTTTCCTGCGGAAGTGATTTGTATGACGTAGATCAAACAATCCTGTACACTCACCTTTGCAACACCAATGAATCCAAGGATTTGAAGGCCAGCAGCAATGAAGGAAACAATGGCTAATGTCCAGGGGGCCATGCGTGGGGTAACAGCCCCCACAACTGCAGATGCAAAATCAGGATTAATACAAATGACATGCCGGTGAAGAAGGCGAACTAGATGGTGTTGCGATGGAAAGAGTGCCAACTATGATACCCAGCGTGAATTGCTCTGTCAGTGTTGCATAGATCCCAGCATTGACCAGAGGAATGGCACAACAGCAATACTCTCGAGGTTTCATATTATTTCGCAGGGTGGAGCAATATAAGAGGCGGTGATAAGACTATATGGAAGATGAAGGGTTTGAATTCCCAGAACAGGTTAGAATTCTGAGGACAACCTCGTCAATGAGAATTAGGATGAAAATATCGCGGATGAAGTGACAGGCTATGTATGGGCGCAGCCATTCATCGCCTTCGATGACTCTTGCGTCATGTGACTTCAAAAAAAGTTGTTTACAAAAAAATACAGATGGCTGCGGAACTGTATACAAAGGAAATAGAATGGTAAAGGGAGTGTGAAGAGGAAAGGACAACATAAAGAGATAAAAAGAAGAAACAGTTCAGAGAAAGAAAAACAGCCTACAGCGGATTTAGTCGCACCACCTGGCGGAGTCCGGCAATTGCCGTGCCAATGGCCAACTATTGCCTCATCAACCGGTACAAATATGTCTCTCCTCTTGAGTGGCACAATTAATGAATTTTCATTTTAGCTCTGTGGATCAGGACATGTTGATGGGATACCACCATGGCCTTGGAGTTGGACACTCCTATGCTGATGGCAAAACCATAGTTCTGTCCAAGACTCGCATCAGGGAAAGTGGTCATTACTTATTGCCGTTTTCAGAAAGGTTGTCACATCACACGTAACACGCGAATTTTGTCACTCTGGCACACGAAACATCGGTGAGCCGTTTCTCATCCAATTCTCAACATTTCTGTCTAATTCTTTCTGTTCTGTCATCCCCTCATCCCTCTCCAGGTGCACAACCAACTTTCAGGCCCCATTTCTCAAGTATGGGCACGATCAAAATTTGGGCCTTGTCACCCTCTCGGAGAACATTTCTGGTGCATCGCGGGGAGATACCAAGCTGGAATTGGGCCGAAATAACCCAGGTATGTCCTGCCCAGATGCCCATGTAGTTTTTGTGCTGAATCACTTGAATTTTCACCATAGGAAAACCCAGATGTCACCCAACGCCGCCCTGATGCTGTGAGCATATCTGCATTACCTAGTGGAGAGATGTTGTCCAGGAACTATATGGAACCTTTCATGGTATGTCTACCCCAGGTGCATGCGTCGCCATAAGCTGACTACACTCAGTACTCGGCTTTACAGGCAGCTTGGAACCTCTGTACTACACTATCCACCTCCGGCCATTTTTCTCGACATCTATCTGTTCGGTTTGTGCACGGCTAGTCTATTATTTGTATACGACACCTGTATGATGTAGTTTTTACCTGAATAATGATCCCTTCGCTGTTGAACTCGACACTGCCATATTAGGTATCCAAAGCCAACGTTGATCTTCTGAAACGACTCCGAATCACTATGCCGCGAGGCAAACGAATCTCTGAAGACCTACACTGGGCAATTGTTCGGATGGCACCATGTGAAGATCTCAACAAAATCGCCACTTACACTGGCATAAGCCGACGACAAGTCCTCAGGATTCTGGCTCAACATCGCTCAACTGGCTGAGTTTCTAAGCCATTGGTGGACCAGCGGCTGATTGGAAGGCGTCGTCATTTGACCTCTGAGGAGGTTTCAGTATGTCATCGCTTGAGATCATTGATGCATTGACCAAAATTCCCATCAGTTCCTCCAAGGTTGTATTGATGATAACTGTGACGCGTACCTCGAAGAACTTCGCGACCAGCTCCAGCTGAGCACCCAGAAATCAGTATCCTTATCCATGATATGGAGAGCCTTGCACCATAGTGGGCATACTATGAAAAATGTCGGTTTCCTTTGTTTTTAGCTATTCTAACTGACAATTTTGATAATTCTACACAGCTGACAAAGGTAGCTATTGAGAGGAGCTCTGCTGCGTGCCGAATATATACAAAGGGTTGGCCTTCAGTATCAAGCCAAGCAGCTAGTATTTGTAGACGAGAGTGCCTGTGATCGGTGCACAACGTACCGGGGCCGTGCTTGGGCGATTCGGGGCCAGCGTGCTGTCAGAAAAGCCTTTTGCATTCAGGGCAAATGGTATTTTGTTTCTTTATCTGTTCAAGATCAGTAACTGATACCAGTGATTCAAGATATTCCATACTTCCTGCCATTTCCCTCAATGGGATATTGACTGTGAAGATTGTCGAAGGGTCATTTCACATGTCATCAAAGAGCTGCTTGAGCAGATGAATCCTTTTCCTGAAGTCAACTCCGTCATTGTAATGGATAACTGCTGCATCCACAAGTCCAATCTAATTGCCGAAATGATTGAGGAAAGGTATGTCATTGATCCTGCTTCCTTGCGGGTACTCATTGGATTATAGGGGTATGCGAATTGAATTTCTCCCCCCATACTCACTGGATTTCAACCTGATTGAACTGGCGTTCTTTGCAATCAAGTCCGACATCAGGCGGAAGGGCAACATAGTGCATGCAGTGATGGAAACACCTGACCAGCAGGCTGAGGTCTTTTGCCAACTGTGGGAATTGGTGCACACAGTGACAGCAGATGATGTGGAGGCTTTCTATCATCACTGTGGATATTTGAAGCTACATCTGGCAAGACTGATGTAGGAATATTTTGTTGTACATAGGCAAATGCACGGATTGGGCGGATTAGCGCAGATCACGGATACGGATCGCCTCGGATACGGGTCCGGATCAAGATTTCCTGATCCGTGCACCCATGTATCCGTAACCGGTCCCTATTTGGGTAGTGTCACGGTACCTGCATCACACATCAACATCACCAACCACGGCCACAACCACAGCCACGGCGACAACAACAATGAGAACAACAACAACAATGAGGGACAACAATGGGACATGGGGAGAAGGGCAGCGGGGGGGCAGTGCACCCACCTCCCGTTGCAGTAGGTATGTTTTTTTTTGTTTTTTTTCTTAGCTACTAATTACACAAATGACGACGACGGCAGTACCAACAACACAAACACCACACACCCGACAAGGACGACAGGCGGCGAGGACGAGGGTGACAACGGTGGCCACCACCACCACGACGACAACCTACATCCCTCCAAATAGGACAACAACAACAACAACAACATCAACAATGACCACCACGACCACCACAGTGACCACAACCACGACCACTAGCACAACCACTAGCACAACCACGACCATGACCACGACTGTTGGAGAGGTACCGAGGTACCTCTCCGGGGGCTCACGCAGGACTCGAGAGGTAAGACAGGATGGATAGGATGATGGACTGACTACTACATCGGGAAGGCTACTAACTAGGTCAACCGTGGGAGCCTGGTCACATGACTGGCAGGTCCCACTACTCCACCGTGACCGCGACGAAGGCCATGGCCATCCCACCACCACATACCTCGCGGATGCGCACTGTTACGTCAATCGACGTTGGCGCTGCAACCGCGAGGTAACCAGGAGGATGGTGGTGTGCCCACCACCTGGTCGCGGCCAACCCACCCCCCGCATCACGTTCGCGTTGAGACCGGGACAACAGGGAGCCCAAATACGTCACCTTGCCGCATTTTGCCCCAAACCCCACCCCCACTTGGTCAACACCCACGGCACCCGTTTCCCATCCATTTTTGAGCACCCCCAACTCACTTGCACACCACCACGATGACCGGCCATCACCGCTGCCTCGGCCACCACGTGGCTGACCTCCCATTGCACCATGACACGTCTGCATTGTGTCCCGAGCACGGTGCAGACCTGTCCTCGGCCTCAGTTACCTTGCGCGAGCACGCCGCAACGTCAATTGACGTTGGCGTGGCAAACGCAAGGTAAATACTGTATCATATCCGTATCCGTGGCTCGGATACAGATAGTGGCGGATATGGATATGGATACCAAATTCGGCACCCGCGGATGATCCGTGCAGTTGCCTAGTTGTACATGTAGAATACATAAATGACTTGCCACTGACTTGGCCTGAAAGTTATCACACATCTCTGTTTAATTTCTAACCTACATAGAATACATAAATGACTTGCCAGTTATCTAAGTGTCAGAACGCGTGTATCACATGATGATCAACAAAGCGTGTCTACATGTGACACATCACAGAAGTATCACAACATGTGATGTCATGCTGGGTGCCCAGCGTGACATCATCCCATATTGTGACACATGTATGACACAGTCAACACAACATGTCGGGTCACATGAACAAATAACCACAAGACCAAATAACTACAAGCCCATCAAACGTGGTTGAAATTTTCATCTTACCTCACTACCACCACTACCACCTTTGATGACACTACAGGATCTTGGGTTGTTGTACCAGGCAACAACCAGAGATTCTGGAGTGTTATTGGCATGACTGGTATGTGATTTCATTTGGATTTGTTCATGGGCTACTCTAATTGCTGTTGCTTTTTTTGCAGTCAGGTATTGTCTTTGTCATGTTTGCATTCAGGTAAGGGATTTCTGTTAGCTGATTACTAACAATACTTTGTTCAAGGATTAATTTTTAGTGAATATTGTGGTATCTCCATTAGGAAATCGTTTGGTGGCTGATAGGCGTTGGCGGAGTTCATCAGCAGATAGACTCTGCTACTCAGGACCTACCATTATCGTACAGTGTCAGAAGGGGGTTTGATGCTCATGTTATGCCTAGAATTATCATAGTGATGACTTTGTAGCAATGTAACACATCATGATGAGTATCAGTGCATTGGTTAGCTACACCCATCCTCACCAGGTATTACCTGTCAGATCCATGACATTATGCTACCACTTCTGCCCACTTGTGGAAATGGTCATCACCGATAACATCAATATCTTTAACCTCCATCATGTGATCCTTAGGTTATTCCCCCCAAAGTAATACAGACAAGTGCTTGCATCAATATCTTTAACCTCCATCATGTGATCCTTAGGTTATTCCCTCCAAAGTAATACAGAAAAGTGCTTGCATTACTCATACATTTCAACATCTCGACTATCACCGTACATTTCATCCATTGCTAAGAACTCCACCTCAGCCTCCCAGCCTTCCTCAAAATCACTACCCTCAGAAGTGGAATTATTCTCACTGTCACGTTCTGTGTCATCATTATAGTCGGAGTCGCCATCCAAGTCGCCATCTTCAAGCCCAGCATCTCCAATTTGGGCAGTTTCTGCACTGTCATCTTCAAGTCCTACGTCCTCGACACCCTCGGATTCTGGGTCAGTGTTGCTGGAATGTAATGCCGGTGCATCATTTCCGTTGCATTGTTGGGAAGAGTTGTGACCATATACATGTCCAACTGTGAGACCCCAATGGTATCGCATAAGCATATCTCGGTCAACAAATCTGGAAATAAAATTAGGATGGGAAAGGCAGATTGTAGACAACGTACCTATTAACATAATATTGACGCCAATCCTTCGAATTCTGAGCACATGCTGAGATACCCATTTCATCATCCACATGCCGCTTTCCTACTGCAAATGACTGGATCAAATGGCAGCCTCGTAACACGTTTGCGGGGTCCACAAAATGGAATGCATCATCCTCGCACATGGGTGGAAACTGCAGGCGATCCAGCTGTGCTCTTTTCCAGCTGGTCTGCACCAGTATGTCGTTTAAGTTCTCGAACCACCTTACCCACAGGAACTCCATCCGCTGAGCCCGATAATCCAACATGCCAGGTCCGGTATATATAACATTGACGTGGTAGATGCCAAGAACATTGTTACGGATCGCTTCTGCAGCGGGCTCCGGCAACAATCAACTTAACTAGGGATCGGATTCCAGAGGAGAGGAGAGCAGTTTTCATTGTTGCTTACAGCTAAGACAACACTGCTAAGAGAGGGGGTCAAGGTCTAATGTCATTGCGAGCCATGGGGGTTACCCAAAACAAGATGAGTCTGCCCCGAGAACCAGACTAAACGTAAGGAAAAGAAAGAAGAAAAAGTTCGAACCAACAACAAGAACAGTAGATATAGTGAATGGACTTGAGGGGAGGTAAATGGGAATCCAACCATGAAGCTACAACATGTCCAACTACACCATGTTTTCACCATGAGGCGGACATGAGGCGTCTTCATGTTGATGTTCTCGCGATCCAACTGGAGGCCCGGGTGTCATTGAGGAATAGAGGGGGTCCGGATGACTCGGATGATTTGTCATCGGATCATGTGATGTGCGGAATTGCCTATTCGGGGTCTACACTTGCTGTAACAGGCAAGTGCGCAGTCTGGCAAGTGCATTGCACGGTCAGGTCGAAGATGGGTATTGTCCAGTGTAGGATTGGTGATGAGAATGTCTTGAGGTAGCGGGGACATAGCGACAAGGTTGGTATAAAGGAAAACAAAGGAATGTATGGAGGGAAAACCAACTAGGATGGTGGGATAGTCGAGGTCAGACATGTGAACAGCATAAGCTGTACCAGATGATGATGTCTGTGTTGATGACGTATCGAGAAGCAATGTCTTGTCCTGTCTGTGGAACAATGCGGTCCACCTGATGTCGGTATTCATCCAAGAAAGGGTATTGTTGTAAACGAGTGTGGGAGATATCAAGGTTATAGATGGAAAAGGTTAAATGAATGTGGGTCCAGGTTTCGAGTCATGGCACGAGTGACAAGCTGTGGGAATAAGATGTCGGGTACTGCAATGAAGCGATGTCGTGTGAACAATATGCGATAGGGGTTGGTTCACTGTTTGGGAAGTCGTATGGTCTGTGGTCGAAGTCCATAAGAATGTGCTTCGGCGATGGTCAGATTAGAGAGAACAGTGAAATGTCTTGTGATCGGGGATTGTTCAGGGCATGCGTGCAGGTGAGGAATGTCATCGGATAATCAGGGAGGATAATGGTAGGCACGGAATACAAAAGTGGAAACCATATATCCAGGTATGGCAATTGTCAATTACGTGGTGAGATATTGTCAAGGTGGAAGTCGGAAGTATTGATGGCAGAAGGGTTTCGGTACCGATGCCAAAGATAGATCATAACAAGGTAAAAACCAATGAGGAAGGTGATGGCGATGTTGCCAATGATGATTACAGTAATTAGCTGTGTCGGGAGTACAGCCATTGTAAGTCGGTTTGTCGTGGGATGAAGTCAACAATATGTCAGGGCGAGGGAAAAGACAATAGCAATGATGTCTGTCGGCAAGGAGACTATTCAGGTACAACAAGGTCACGTGGGAGATGTCCATGGTTGGTCTGGATTGTTCTAGAAGAAGGGACAAAATGAAATGAAAAAGGAAGGTGTGTAGTGCAGAATCGTCATGGTGGGTATTGGAATGGGCATCGGGGTTGGAAGCGGAGTTGGAAACATAACAAACATGGGCATACATATATTGATGACCCGGCGAGCTGGCATTTTGAGCCGTCAGGAGCATTATATCGCGGTGATCCATGTTTGGGTTTATGGTATCCTGGGCCCTTCGAACGTCATATGAGGTGTAATTAATTCTCATGATGTTATGTTGGTACAGGCGGTCAGATTTGAAATGGATACCGTCCAGTTCAAAGGCTTGCATGCCAGTGGGTGGTTCATTGCCAGATTCAGCTTTCAATAATAATTTGATGTGAGGCAAAAGATGTAACCTCAGCTTTACCCAGAAATCCTGAGAAAAATCGTGTCATCAGTTGATTCCAATTGACACATTTTCATTTACCTTGGTAGCAGGGTCTTCAACATTCAACCGCAGAAAGGTCCTTATGTGGTGTGGATGGTTCTGGGCAAGTCCAATCTGGTGGTGTGCGTCGGGATTTTGTGATAGGTGCTCCTTCGTGGAAGTACAAGTTTCTCCAGCCACCTTTTGACGAATCCGTCTAATATGAGCTTGTCGCCGCTCGATTTGTGCTAGTTGTTGTATGAACTTCTTTTTGCTGGTCCGTTTGAACCAAGCCTTAGGATCCCGGTGTTCCAGTTCACCCTACCACAATGTATCATCATTATCATATTTAGGCACTTAATAACGAAGACTTACTATTTCTGTTGTGTAGGAATCCGTAGTACCATATCTTTTGATTATATCAACATAATCCCCGATTGAGTGCACCTTGTAAGTCTGTAAGTTTAGAGTCTTTGGTTGGCATCGGGCACTATTCTCTTTGGTACTACTTTTCGGTGCCAATGGTCTGGCTTTAGATACATTCCCGCTGCGGCGGCATCTTCTGGCTTCGCTTTCACGTTTCAATTCATATGTTTGATAAACTGAGCAGGTTTTAGACTGGAATTCGCAGAGTCTTTCCCCAAGAGCCGTCATTTCATTGTCAGGGATAGCAAGGGTAGTATCGCTGTGCATTCTCATCTTGGCTAGTCCATGCCAGTGAGCAAATGTGAAAAGAAGTTGGAGAATCCATCCATTATGTGGTTCAGGGAGTAGACCTTCAAAAACGGGTATGATACACTGCAAATAGATTAGGTCATCATGGACATATGGTTAATAATGCGATGACTAACTCACTTGCAAAAAATCCTCATAATTTCTTGCAGCCATTTTCTTCAATTCTGAGGTATTCAAAGTGAAACATCTGATCGTGTCCCTCCCAAAGGTTGGAACCAATCGAAAACTGTGTGTGCATTAGGACACATGCAAAGCTAGACACAAGTTGAGGTTACTGGTGATCAAGTTCATGCAGACTATTTTCATTGGCCGATTGCAGGATGCGAAGAAGTTGGATGAATAAGGCTTTCCACATGCCAAGTTCAATCTCGTGCATCAGATCAATTAGGAACAACAGGAAGAAATTAAATCCAAATTTAAGCAATCGTTCTGAAAATGCATTCTGAGAAAGCCCTGAGCACAAACTACCCAAATTAACAAATGAATTGCCTCACCGAGGTAGGAATGAGAGACTGAGGCTTAAGGAGGCGTTCAACACCTGCGCTGTCCACTGCATGATTCTGCTGATAGATGGCATGCCGAGCCTGGGAGACTATGAATCTACGTCGTTCATCATTGATGTGGGCAAGTCGGATCCTAGTGTTTCTGTCTCGTTTTGTACCCACCAGATGCAATTTGGTTAACGGGGTAGCGCAACGTGGACATGGACACCCGCCTCTATTTCGGATATTGGTCATAAGGATCCTATTTATATCATGTAAGAATGTAACAGCATGAAATGGGGTGAGGTTCACTTCTCGGGGTAATCCGCTGAATAAGTGAATATACAAGGATAAAACCTTCGCAACACCCCATCACAGCACTCAATCACAATGCCACGTTCATATGCTTCTAGAAATTCTTCGTCCAGGATGATTCTCCACTGAGCATGGATACATTTGCGGTGACAATGTGTCATGAATGACTGTTTCAGCTTCTTCGTACTGGTATACTTTTTGGCAAAATCCTTGAAGGAGTCCGGGAGCTAAATGTGATTCATCAGCCAGGACGAGGAAAAGAAAGGGAAGGACGTACACTTTCAAAATAGGCCATGTGTTCAGATGAATTTCAAGAAGGTTTACATCGCCGATACTTCGACTCATTACCAAAGAACATATATAAGGGCCACAGTTTCGCACACCCAAAATTCGTCAAATGAGTTGTATCAGACCAAAACATCAATGCAACAACAACGCATGGAAGATCACAACCAGGTTCATGAGAAATATCTTGTAGCGAATTGTGAGCTTCAATGAAGGCCGGAGAACTGTAGAGTTCGCCTTGGATGTGAACTTCAGCCTCCTCATTGGTGGGCTGCCAGAGAAGCTCATACGGTTCATAATGGAAATGAGGATTATTGTGAGCATTCACAATTTTCTCCCAGATGACAGATACCAAGGGATGGTGATGGAGTTTCGCGACTTCATAATCGCAAGTGCCGGGGTTGGCAGTGAGGTGGTGAAATGGTGCTGAAATTATTACAGGTGACGTCGTCCATCCCGCATCCTCATCGATCCAATCTTCCTGATCCCATTCGTTGAGTGCTAACTGGGCGTTGACCTTATCCCAATTGGTTGTTCGAACATATGCAGCTCGAAAACTATCAGCACCGACAATGCCAAGTAAATCCTTAAAGTCCTGCTGGGACTTCTGAGTTCTGCGGTTCCAGTACCAATCACCCAGTTGAAAAGAGCTCTTGTTTTGAAAGGGCCCAAACGATGGAGGTGGTGATTGTTGTTCTGGGTCAGAATTGATAATATTTGACAATGATGAGGCTGCCATCTCACCTTCGGGGTCATGCGAAGGAAACTTCTCGGCCAAATATCGTTGAAATATGCTGAAAGAATTGCGAGCAGTGTCGAGAATTCGACGAACATGTGTGCCAACTCCAGCAGATGTTTCCTCAGATGTTTCCTCAGAACTATCGTTGCAGTTCTCATTGGATGGTGGTGAAAGGGGGTCTAGGATATCAGCGCCAGGTGGTGGCAGGGCAGGAGGTGGCTGGGGAAGAAAGTCTCTCAGTCTCTTATCATTGAGCTCCAAACCAGTGCCTAGAAGGCAGGATGGAAGCCATCTGCGCCGCTTTGTTGGCCTCACATCATCCAACTGGACAATTGGAACCGCTGTAGCCTGAAGAAATAAATGATCATCGGACTTTTTCGGGGGGAAGGAACTGCTCAATACCTGGGCAAGCTTGTCCTCCAAAGATTCAACCTGACCATTGCCATCAATGATATCTGGGGGATGCTCTGGAGCAGTAATTTTCTGCTTTTTAGCAGCTAGATGTGCTTTGGCCTTTACTAAAGCATAGGACAAATGATCCTTGCTTTTCTTGCATCTGTTCTGGTGATTCTTAAAGGCCCGGAGATCTGGAAATAATCTCCCACAAGAGCAGGTCTGGTTGAATGTGGAGCCGCACCATCAAGTGACTATTGGAATTGATCCAAACTATCCTGTGGTGAAAATGATGGTCAAGATATACTTTGATGATTGGTGGAGTACACTCACTGGTGTCCGACATGGTGATTCCCTAGTGTAAACTGTTGCACTGTTGCAAGTGTTTGGTATGGTAGTCGACTGAGTTTAAAAAAGGATACTGAGACATGCATATCGATCGTGATTGTGGCTGATATTGAAAAAGGCCTTATTCTAATACATGGCCGCCAACTAAATAAATGATAATTGTAATTTGACCTGACCTGGAATCTTTGTGAGACGGCGACTAATCCTATAAGATTCAGTGAGTGCTTGGCAAGATATCATTGGAAGAAGGTTGCTCACCACATGTTCAGGTAATAAACCAGCAGTAGCGATTGAAGCCTTGGACTGTTTCTCTCCAATTTTCATGGTTTTCTTCAGCTCCGCCCTAAATGCAGCACTTCCATCAATCAGCTTAATGTCTTAACAGTGATAGCTGCTAGTTCCAACCATTTCGCACTGCATTGCTGTCTTCCTTGCCTATAACCTAACTTCTTGCTCACTTCCGCCCAAGTAATATTGGAGTCATTATTGCTGCTACCCATTTCTACCATGATAGAGATTAGCTTTGCTTCTTCAGCCTTCGTCCAGCGACCTGATGTGCCGTATGTAAGTAGTTTCCCAACCAGAAGTTCCCATCATGCACCCTTAGCTTGGAGGTCTCTGTTCTTGAGATGATTCCTATAGTGATCCCGGCAGTCATTATCAGGCCTTCCAACCAGGCTACTGATAATCTTCCAACGTTCACCATGTTGATCAACAGCCCTGCGATGTCTTGTGATACCAATCACGGAGCAAATAGAATTGTAAACTTACTGAATTAGTTCATAATCTTCGGATGCAGTCCAAGAGCCCTGTTTGCTGTAAGGTTGATATGCTCTATGGACGAAATGATAAATGCCTATCAGGGGGTGCTTTGGGACAGCAAATGCTAGCAGTGTGCACTCAGGAAGTAGATTCTACTGGGTAAAGTGGCAAACACACATATCTCTGACCAGAATGCTTCATCTTGCTTGTCAAATATGATTTGTTCCAATTGCTGAGCATCGAGAGATTTCTGCTAAGGCACAGAGGTTCAGCTTGAGTTATGGACATAGCAGTACACACACACTTGTTGATAGGACATGATTGCTACGCGCACTAACTGTGTTTCTTCCCTTGAGAACTTGCCCTTTCGGTAGATTAGACCTTCCTCCTGAGCCAACTTGGCAAGCTGCTGAGAAGATAGCCATTTCGTTGCCAATAACTCCGCATGCTCCGTTGTATTATCTTTTTCTTGGTTATCGTCATCCGATTGTAGCTTACCTTGAAGCGTCGGGAACTTGTGAGGAACTTAAGTGAATCGTGACTCATGAGACAAAGAATAAACAGAAAAGTTGATAGGATTCCTCACCAGAGCTCAAGGCGTTCGCCAGTTCATGATGTGAGACTCGACTGTCAGCATCATCGACAAATTTCTCTGAAGCAAGAGCTTCCGAGTGGCAGAGGGCATTGGCAGGAAGTACGGCAGAGTCCACAGCCTGCGACGCAGTGGCAGCAGCTAGGACAGCCATCAGAAACACGTTGGAGTCATCACTGGCATTCGAGGAGTTGATCTCGGGTGGGCCGACAGAATTTTGTTGTGTCACTAGTACTCCCTGACACACCACCATTAGCTGGATAGTGTTTGCATTTACAAATACCGACTTGTTCTCCAGTGTCCGATTTTCCGAGTTGTTGGCTAGAACTTGAATGAAACAACATTGTCGCAAAGGCAACAGAAGCTTCGTTTTGAAATTTGATACCTCCGAATCAACTACACTAGAGCAACTGGACTATGTAGTACTGTCTTGACTTCCAAAGTATATTGGGACAAACATGAAAGAGTAAATGCTGACTCAACTCCGGCTTAAGTTTAGAATCTCTTAAGGGTGGGTTAGCTGACAAATGGATTCTGTGAGGAGTCAGAGTTGATCTTGCCTTGTGAGCTGGTACCACCGCCTTCCTTGTACTACTAAAACTTTCAATGAACCCCAATGATCTTCCCCCTGTATATAATTCCCCTTACCCCCATCCTGTCATTCGGAGTCATTTGATGTTTATGGCCAGGCCTGTGGCAAGTGGTCGGAAACTTTCTCATGCCTCAATATACCAATATTTTGATTATTTCAGCGGCCACTCTTCGGCTTCTCTCCCCAAAGTCCTGAGTACGAATAATATTGCCAAAACTTCTCCAAGATCAAGACCGCAATTCATCACACCGAGAGTCTGATTGCAGACGTGAAAGAGAAGGAATATCTGATGATGCAGAAGATGAAGTCCTGTGGGATAGCTGAACCATGTGTTAACATCAACCCGCTTCACCTTGTTGTTCGCCCGGGGACCGGTGCCGGGACCTACAAATGCTTCAGCCCTGAGGCGTTTTTGTTATTGCAGGTGTTGAATAGCGATTCATCGGGTAGTTCAGGAAGTGATGAGGATGATTCTGGCAGCTGTGATGGTTTTGTGAATTCCAATAGTTCTGTTTGACAGTTCTCGATGTCTTTCTACCGCGATTACTTTATTGAGTCTGGTTGAACCTTGGTAGTCGAATATGAAATATTTCAGGCGCGAAATGAAATGATGAGAATATATTCAAATTTGTAATAAACACTGGCAGTCAACAGCAGAACATTATCCAAATCAAACTCTTGAGAGAACCACCACATGCTCACGAGGTGCCACATATTGCAGGCCATCAGAAAGTACCAGTTGCCACACATCCTTTCCAATTTCCACAGTTACAGCGTCTTTCCCTAGATTGCTACCAGCAATAATAACTACATTTTCTTTGACCCCACAGGGATGTACTGGTTCTAGGAATTGTACTGGCATTGAAATGGTGCTGGCAGCAGGGATCATTTGCTTGACCTTGATTACGGGCAGATCCCCATCGGCTGGTAGTCCCAAAGTACAGGCTATGCTGCCTTCTTGAATACATTTTTGCCAGCCACCATCACCGTGACCGCGCTTGAATCCCACAACGCGTACTTTGATCGATTTTCCATGAAGATATTCCATAGAAAGCCAGTCTCTTGAGATGCCTATGCAAACGAGTCAGCAAAGAGGCAAGCACTGGGAGTGGTATAGACATACCAGGGGGTAGAGACGCCTCCTTTTCTTCTGTATTGTCTACAGTAGTCTGTGGAGGAGAGAAACTACGTTGCTCATAACTTGATTCCCGCCACGGTGTCTGAGAGGAGACATCCGAGGCAGGAGTAGTTAATGGCATGGGTAACCCCCGGGTACAACTGGGTGTACCCATACCCATACCTGGCTTTACCCGTACCCATCACCACGGGTATGGGTTCTGGTGGGTATGGGTACGGGTACGCCTAGTTACCCAGGGGTATCCCACCACAATGTGGTGGGGTGCTGGTGAGGTGTCACCGGTGAGGTCTCGAACCCCCTGCAACCTTGCAAATGCAGCCCAACGTCAATTGACATTGGGGTTGCATACTCGCGAGGTGTTGGCCAGGGGGGCGGGGACCTGGGCACTGGTGCCAGGAACCTCGTGAACGGCACAGGGGTGCCACTTGCGAGGTTTTAGTGGGGGGTGGGGGCGTGCAATTGTGGTTCCTGTAACCTCGCGAACGGCACACCAACGTTGGTGTGCCGTTTGTGAGGTGTTAGCGGGGGTGTGAACGAGATGCGGGGGTGGGGACCTGCTGTCATGGTTTGCCGTTATTGTCGTTGAATTAGTTTGTATAATATCAAAAGTAAAAAAATTGACATACCTGGTGCAGCAGGGGTGGGTGCACCACTCCCCGCTGCTGTTCCCATCATCTCATACCTGTGTCTACCGCTGTTTCATTGTCATTTCGTTGTGCTCGTCATTGTTGTTGAAGGAAATCATATGTCACGGGACCGTGACAGTACCCATGAGCTAACCTGTGAAAACCCGTACCTGGCGGCACAGGTACGGGTTTGTCACGGGTCCCGATGTGGCTACCCGTACCCGTAGGAAAAGCCCGCATGGGTTCATGTACCCATGTAATACACTAGGCAGGAGTACCGCCCCCAGATGGCAAGGAGTCCCACATTGGTGTTGACGGTGCAACCGGCTCTTGAGGCTGTTGTAACATGGGACTCGGAAGTACTGATGGGGGACTGCGAAAATGATAGAGTGGCAAACCCTTCCTATATCAAGCATCAGATGAACATTCTGGGAAGATGAATCATGGATTTACAAAATGTCAAGTAAGAATTCTTCTTTAAATTGCACGACCTGACCGGTAGCCTCAAGACGGATGCCGTACATCTCTAGATGTTCGTGGGTGTACTCAATGGTCCCGTGGTACCCACAGTGGTGATTCGCGTTCACCACAAGCACCTTCTTTCTGATCATGGGATCTGCGATGAACTTCTGGCGGGTTTCAGGATGTTGAATAATGTAGGGTTGTGCAAAAAGTCTGCGGTCCTCCGAGTCTTGAGCAAAATCGACACTAAAAACATTCACTTCAAAATGACGCGCAGAAAATGCACGATATTCATAAGCCTGTCACGTCATAATGTGAGCATTGGGAACTATGCCAATAGTGGTACCCACCTCTGAATCGCCAGAGTGGTTCGACTCAATGACTTGCAGCATGTCGTCATTAGATATTTTTACTATGTGACCACACTTGCCGGCCTCGTCGCCTCATCGCACTCGAATGCAATCTCCAACTTTGAACGATTTATGAACTAGAGGTGCAGGGAAGTCTAGCAGTCGATCTTCGCCCAAATGACTATCACCCTTGCTGTCCAGGTGAACCTGTACCGTGAAGGTGTTATCACACTTGTCAGTGATGATACCCTTCAATCCCTTCAAGTCCCCTCCAGATATCTCCATGCGATCGTTGATACAGAGGGCCGCAGCTGCATCCTCAACCTCCCATCTGCGCCTAGCTTCCCTATCCCATCCAGGACTTTGGCTGAACATCTGAACCTCTTGAAAAGCAGGATGAACATCTTTGATGACTAGGTCATGCAGGCCGAGCAAGCATTCCAACAGGCCATCTTTAAAAATCATCACCTGGAATTTGAGGGATGCATTGGATTGCTGCACTGCATCATCACCAAATGTTCCACGAGCTCGCTCTGGATCGAAGAGTGCTGGTAGAGGATGACGAAATGGCTGCTTGGGTCCATTGGGCTTCTTGAGATAGGATAGACGAGGCACCAACAATAGTCTAACCCTAGAACGATATGTGTCTATCTGAGTGATGAAAGTGACATCTCCTTCGTATGTGCCCTTCTTAATGCGAACCCAATCACCCTCGGCGACACTGGTAGACCGCATAGTCAGAAGTCGTATGCGCTCGGATGGTGGGACGAAGGTAATCCCATGATTCAAATGTACAAGGTGCACTCGTTCGAAAGCAAGCCGAATATCCTTCGGACTCAGGGCTTCGATATAAATCATTCCCAGAATAGATGGCTGTATGAAAGCAGAAGCGATACTCCACTTCCAATGTGAGTCTTCAGTGTTCTGAACTTTGCAAAGGAGGAAGTCCAAACATTCAGTCTCAAATCCACACTAAGATAAAACATCAGAGGAGCGGATCGCAGACAAAATTGAACAGATGTACATCACCTTGACATTAACAAGCCACATACTCATGTCTCTGGGCATTGGTTGAAGAAACGCCCACGGTTGACCAATCGAACCATCCACAGTAATGCGTAACTCGTTCGTTGCGGAGTCGCAGTGTCGATACCTCTCTCGAATTTCCTGGGCCTCCTGTTCGAAAACTTTGCACAGATATGGGAGAACAGGCTGATGAACAATCAAGTACTCTGTCGAGAAGTCGGCCCTCTCGTCATTCGGTGATTGTAAGTCCATTTCCGAGTCAATGAAATCTAAAATGTATGGAGGCAGTCACAATGAGCGTTACAGAACTGACTGAGCGCGTTAACTTGCCATGAACACTGGTTTCTGAGTCAGAGTGGTCGCCACTGCGCTCCGAGTCTTCACCCAAATCATCAACTTCTGCTTGTAGATCTAAGAAACTAAGCACATCTGGCTACAAATCACCACGAAAACTGATCAATACAAGCTTGTAAACGATGCTGCGACATAACATACATTAAATTTGCGTCTTTTGATGTGTTCCATGCTTTTCATTCGATCTGGGTACGTATTTTATGCGTGGTACATGTAATATTATCTCTATAACTACTTATGATTGAACGAGTAGGTAGTAGGCAAAATCGAAACGGTCATTACCATATGTGGACTAACAAGCATGCCACTTGAGGGCGGGTTTGATAGATGGCACATGCCACACCCGTTTCCAATTATTATTTTCTAATATTATGTTATATTCCCTTTCCAGGCCAGTTAGCAAACAGCACCATAATCACGTGGTGATTACATAAACCTGCCCTTTAGTGTCCCATATATAATAACCAACACTTTCAATTCTACACTTTTCCGCTACCATCTTAGAAAATGTAGTATAATGTAATGAATGTCATTATAACTTAGTTTTACTATAATAAATAACTAATGTTACTTTGTTACTAAAAAGAACACATAATGTAGAATTGCTACTGACTTACTATGGCTGAGACTGACATTGTTGTATGGCCAAATAGTTCCAACCGCACCGAAAGCGGACTCGGAATATGAATACGGCACATCCCTTCTGGCAAATCGATGGCAGGGTTATCTGGGTTCACCATGTCTGACTTCAATGACCCAGAATTCGACACCTTGTTCATGGCTGACTCGGACAGCGCTGAGATGCCTTGGGTAAGTCAATGCCGATTTCCGAGTCGATCAACGAGGTACTAACGCTCGTTCTCGTAGTGGTTCTTATCAGGTAATCTCCTTCAATCAACTCAGATTTCTGCCGATCGCGCATACGCAGGGCTACCTTCAGGTTTGAACTTGTCAGTTGAAGACCCCCCCATCGCCTCCACAAGCCAGCTCCCCACGGCATTTATTCCACCGCAATGTCTCTACATCGACCCTATGGATCAGGCCCCTCGCATAAATAGGACAGAGCAATCCCCCATTCCCACCACGATCGACCCCCAGCTTCTCATGGCTCCAGCTCCAGCTCCAGATCCAGCTCCAGCTCCAGCTCCAGTGCCTGCTTCAGCGGCCATCAATTTCAACCAAATCCAGCCGCAATACACTTATTACCCCATCCCCCCGCCCCCTTCTTACAGGACATTGGTGCCAGATGTGACAACCAACCTGGACGCTCTCACTCCAGACTGGGCCATGTTATGTTCCGAGAGTAAGCGCTTCTGTGAAGCTGCCGCCCCAAGGCTGTTCTGGTGGTGAACGGAAACTGAGCGCTTCGAACACGCATGTCAAGAACTATTTTTGGTTGCAGAAGGAATCCGGTCATTCCGAGGTTCCAGGTACTGGGAACCGGAGTTTGGTAAGATATCAAAGTATTCACGTTAATACAACTGATCATGTCACCTCCCTACAGATGTGACACACCCCGTTGATGGACGTCTCCTCACCTTCAGCACAGTTGAGGCACTGCATCCTGACATTGTCAAAAAAGCAAGTCACAGACTGCTAGCAATGTACACTGATCTCTAATTTTATTTTGCAGGTTGCGAGCAGCTATGCAGCGGTCCATAAGTAAGTTACTGCGATGATCAAGACTCATATCATTGACTGTCTGATGGCCAATGAGGGGCCAATCTGACGGTTCCACAGCCTCGTATCCGGCCGTTCCTGCCCTACAGCAGTGTCCTGATGGGTGATATCATGACCGTCATCTTCCTCGGCCAAGGGTCCGCTTCCATCCTCTGTCATTGGCACGGATTATTACCGCAGCATCCCAGAATCCCCATCTCGACTGTTCAGCTTGCGGCTACATATGTAAGCATTGTGATTTGTCTTAAACTCACATTCAAATTCCTGTCGCAGGCAACCTGGGCTATTAATTGGGCTTCCGGGAATCGGCACCCTTCATGACGATGCGGACCATCTACAATGAAAATGGTCGCATTATCCGGGAACTTCTCTTGGACCTGAACACCACTCAAGCATACTACCAGCTGGAAGCCTTTTGGATTGCCAACGCCGGAAAGTGGTTTGGGTCTCGATGAGTAGTCATTTTGTAGTCGACTTTTTTTTTTGCTTTCAACAACGCAGTCTGTGGTCCATTGGTAAATTGAGCCTTTCAAAATTTCTGCAGGATGTACATTAAGATACATCCATTATATACCATTAGTTTTCTTCTTTGTCAATGTCTTCGGCTTTTACAACAGGTGAGAAAGATAAATAGCATAATAACTACCAAACTCACGTGCCGGCGAGGAGGGTAACAGCTGGCCATTGGGCCATTCCAACTCAAATTCTCTGCGGTGTCCTGCCGGGATGTAATCCAAGGCAATGGAATGGATATACCATTCTCTTTTGAGATCAGCTTTGTATCGGAAGGCCTGCTCCAACATCTCCTGTAGCTGGTGTTGCGTAATCACAAGATCGGCTCTCGCTTTCACAAGACTCCTCCTCAAATCTTCAATGGTAGTCTCCTCTACGAAAGGTATGAGAATCAGGAAATCACCCTCCTTCAATGGTTGCTCACCGCTACAGGCACATGTCGTGAGAGAATCGTAATTGGTAGAAGTCCTACGCATCCGTTTGCCACCAACTATCCTGCAACTAATATTGGTATCAAGTCGAGAAAGCTGGGAAGTGCGAAGAGTATACCTGACCATGACCTCGATGTCCTCCAAACACTTGGCATCTTTCAATTTCTCTTCACCAGTAGACATGATAACAATATGCTAATACGCCGAATTTCAGGAGAATTGCCACCCTACTAATTCTGGTTTGAATCCCAGACGGCCTTTCCCTCCCGAGGAAAACGTTCCTTGTTGCCAGTTTTATACTCAGCCATCTTTGTAATACCGTCATAGTGATCGGTCAGTCCCACCTCCATCGGGTTAAATGTTCGATTTTACACTCAGCTGGCCAAATTCACAGGTGCTCTTTAGATTTCTGTCTCTGGCAGAATTCACACTCAGCATAGCACTCATACTTAAGGCAAACAGCTGCTAACAGGATACACACAGCTTGAAACCTCTCTGATGTCTGAAACTGGAATGTCCACTGGCCAGAGAGTGCGCCAGGATGCACTGCAGAGCGGTCCTCGGAAGAAAGTGTAAGCTTTTGATTACTTTTGATTAGGGTACTCACCTTCACCATTAAGGCCCCCCACGGCCCCCTTTGCATTCCATCATCAATACAAATAATGGGGACGTCATCTACGATGTCCCCATGGTCCCCATGGTCCCCATCGTGGGTTTCATTGTCCAGATTGGTCCCGCCGTCAAGTTGTGCAAGGATGGTGGCAGAGGCGATGGCGGTGCTGATATCTTGATGACGATGCAACATTGACAACACCTTCATCATGGGTGACTCTACACATCACCCTTGTCATCTTCATCACTGTGCGCCTGGTCTGCCACCACTGGTTTCGACATTTGAGGCTGTTGGTTGAAAAAGTCGGGCGCGCTCCTGTGCAGCTTTGAGGACATCTGGGATGTTGGTCTCAGTGCGAATCATCGCCGTTGTCATCGTTGTCATCATTTCCATCGTTGTTGAGGGGGTGGGAAGCAGGAGTGTGGTGAATGGGTGGGTGATGGTGGTGGAAGGTCAAAAGCCATATGATCAGTCACATGTGCTTTACCACCACCCACTTGCCTCTCAACTCGACCCCCGCCACACTCACATTCCCCACCACCTCAACAAGTACAATAACAGGTAGGCAATGACATGGGTATGGGTATGGGTTACCGTTTTGGACCTGGGCAAAACCCATACCCGTGACCACGGGTCTTGGCATACCCACATATCAGCATCAACACAAACGGATGCAACAACCCAGCCACAACCGCTTACCAACACGTTTTCAAGTGCCCACCGCCTCCGCCTCAACGCAAATGTCACCCACCAATGGCACTTTTATGTTGACCCAAATGGCCCCATTCTCATGCGAAACCATGTTTTAATATGTTGCACGACGCTCCATCATCAAATAGTGCCCAAACACGAACCCCCGTGCCAAAAACCCAACAGGAGACGCATCATGCACCCGCGTCAGCCCCAAACACACCGTCCCCACTGCACAACACGTCCAAACGCATCTCAAGTCCCACCCTGGCCCCAAACCCCGTGCCTGTGCCAAGAAAACATGTTCAAACGCGTCCCAGACCACGGTCCCACAACACCCGACCATTTGACGCCCACACAGGCCCCAAAGCCCGTGCCCATGCAACAGAATGTGCCCAAACGCGCCCCAGTCCCCGTTCCCCCCAATTACATGCCCACATGCGCCCACATCATGCTCAAATGCGCCCCAGACCCCATTCCCCCCAATTACATGCCCACACATGCCCTCATCAGCCCAGAATCACGACGCCGCCGTCCAGACGCCGCAACTGCAAATGCCAAGGCTGAATGGCATCGAAATGTGGGCTCACGCATACACAAGGTTCGAGACGACAAAGGAGGATGAGAGGAAGGGGAGAATGGGAGATGGTGTGGGGAACAAGGAGATGTATATGATGGGCGAGAGTCTCTTGCCCATGAGAACCACCGTCGCCTGGTTCCCAGCCCCCCCCCACTCCTCGCGTTTGCACAGCGAGAGTCTCTTGCCCACGAGAACCACCCATTGCCTGGTTCCCAGCCCCCCCCACTCCTTGCGTTTGCACAGCGCCACATCAATTGATGTGCGTGTCAGCAACACGGGGTAGGTTTGGGCTGGCACCTGCCGGGTTGCCTGCACAGGTCAATACCTGTACCCGACCTGCCGCTACCCACCATCTACCCGCTGAAAAAAGACCTGCGGGTAGACAGGTACGGGTTGGAGCGGGTCCGGGTACAGGTTGGCCTCAGGACACCCACGGGTATACCCGTGTCATTGCCTAGTAATGGGGACTATGATGACGACAGCAACGATTTGCGCCAAGTACGCCTCCCTGGACGTCCTCAAAGCCGTGCAGGAGCGCACCAGAGTTTTTCAACCAATGGCCTCAAACAGTGGAACCAACAGAGGCGGACCAGCACAGTGACGAAGATGACGAGGGCAATGTGGAGAGTCACCCATGATGAAGGCATCATCAACGTTGTCATCGTCGTTGAGATATCGGCAACACCATCGCCTCTGCCACCATCCTCGCGCAACTGGATGGCGGTGATATGCACTCAGCCATCCTGAGCTCCGATTATATATATTTTGCGATTCCTTGCGATTTGATGCGACTTACCACTCTTTGACCTTCCGATCACATCGCGACTATTGCGATCTTCTGCGACTTTGGAGATATTTAGTTATCGCACTCCGAAGTATTTCCTTTATTCTCTTTGTTCTCTATATTCATTTATCGTTCTCCCTACCTATCCTTTCTTCTATATGCCCTTTATCTCACATATCTCCTTTTAGTATCATCCTTTCATCTCTCTTCCTTTGTCCTGACAGCTTATATACCTGCCTGTATAAGCCACTAGACAGAGAACCCCCAGAGAATCAAGATAGACCGTCATTCCCCCTTCGTCTCAGAGCTTCCCCTTCATCCTAGTTCCTTTCTCTTCATATTCTATCACGTTCTCTCACTGTCCGACCCTTCAATCTCACTGCGACTTTTGATTTTATCGCAACTCTTCAATTTTGATCACACCACTCCAGTTTTGATCGCAGCACTTCTCTTGAGTTTCTCATCCACTTCTATTCATTCTCCTTCATTTTCTATACTAGTGTAGGCTTTCCGAAGCTTCCTTGCACCTTTTCACCTTTAGTAGTTGTAGGATTCCCCTTCTTATAGCTACATATAGCGTATCAGCGGGACCAATCTGGATGGCGAAACCCACGATAGGGACCATGGGGACATCATCTATGATGTCCCCATTGTTTTTATCGATGATGGAATGCAAAGGGGGCCGTGGGGGGCCTTAATGGTGAAGGTGAGTACCCATCCCCCTCCTGCTTTTCCCCCATGTACTTACCCCTTCCTGCTGCTCATTTTGGGCCAGGAGCCCTCCCCCATCCATCCCCTCTCTGTTTCCCCCATCCGCCTTGCTTCCTGGCCCCTTCCTCGCCATGCATTGCCACCCCCCCCACTCCATGCACCTTTCCCCATCCCACCCCTCACTCACCTCCAGCACCTTTCACAACCAATTCCAGACCCCATCTGGTGCCTCCACAAAGGTGAGTACCCACCAGTTTGTCGGCAGCGCCCCATTTATGATTATTTTTTATTTCTTTTATTTCTCTTTATTTTGTTTATTTTCATGTATATTAGTCTACATACAGCATGTAGGGCAATGTATATGTGATATGTAAAAAAATCCCCAAGAAAATACAGAGGGAGAGTGAAATAGTTGTGCACAACATCGACGACGACCCTGTGAGTGATGGGCGGGGCCATGGCAACGGTGACAGGAAAGCCCAAGCCCATCAATGCCCTTGTTCCTGACATCGGATGCGCTTCCGGTGGCCATTATTACTATATTTGGATTACTATCTATGCTAAGTATTTGGGGGTGTTGGGGCAGGATTTATTGCCGGGGTTGGGAAAAAGCACTCTCCAGCCAAACAATAGCTGCTGAGGCACGTGCTCAACAGCTATAGTTAGGCTTACATAGTGGGATGGTCAGGTGTGGACGACCCAATGTGATGTCACAAGTGTGATGTCACGTTTGGACGACCCAATGTGACATCACACTTTGTGACATGTCATCAACAAACACGTTAAGTCACATGAACAATTAAGTACAAGCCGGGGGAATAGTAATCGGAGATTTCCTGTGCTTCAGGATCCTCTTCCACCAAAGCCTCCACTTCAGAGGCCAAATCTTCAACCTATATGCAGAGGAGCAGGACACATGGCCAAGGATTGCACTGCAACTATCACTACTACCTTGGGTGACATGACAGGATCCTTTGTTGTTGTACCAGGCAACAACAGTGAATATTGTGGCATCTCTGCATGCCAACTGTTGGTGGCCGGTCCTCAGAAATCAGTGCTGGTCACTTTACAGGTCTTCAGGAATGAATGGGCAGGTGATTTCCTTGCTGGGAAAACTACAAGTGGTATCATTGAAATTTGACCAGGTAAGTCTCATTATTATTTGTAAGCCTCCCATTAGTGACATTAAGACCAGGTTATATTTTTAGTTTGGTTTATTTGAGTATCTATGTCGAAATATTTTTGGTTATGTGTTTGCAAAACTTTTGGCAGTATTTTCTTTGTCAGTCAGTCTTGATCAAGAAGGAGAAGAGCTCCTCCTTTGAGATCAAGACTGAATGGCTTTGGGGTCTTGTTTTTGGTCCTTTCAGATGTGTTTGTGAATTCACAGTGGCAGTACTTGTTGTAGTGTTAAGCTGTGAGTGGGTTAGAATGAATGTATTGAATTTTATCAGCCTCAACCCTAACCCTAAGTCAGATTGTCAGCCAACCATATCATGGCTGGCCAATATATCTCGGGCTGGCCAATCTATGGCCCACAGCCAGCCAAAGACCTGATAGGATCAGCTAACCCATGTCCCATGACCAGCCAATGTATTCCTAGTGTAGGCTAACCCCATGGGCAGCTGATGTATCCATAACATTGGCCAACTCATTTCCCATGGCCAGCCAACAGACTCAAAGGAGCAATCAACCCATGTTTGATCAGCCAATATACTAACTAGGATTGGCCAACCTATGACTATGTCCTATGGTGAGCCCAGTACACCACAAGCTGTTGTGAATTGGTGTTCCACGGACAGCTGGGATATCCCTAACATTGGCCAACCCTCTTCCTATGGCCAGCCTGTGTACCCACCGGCTTCAGCCAACCAATGTTCTATTGCCAGCTAATATACCCAAAGATTCGGCCAACCCATGCACCATGGCCAGCCAATATACCCATCCAGATCAGCCAATGCATGGTCCATTGCCAGCCACAATAGCCAGGGCAGTCGGTGAATCCATGTTCCATGGCCAGTAATGGTCCATGGCCAGCCAAAATACCCAGGGCAGTTGGCCAATCCATCTCCCATGGCCAACCGATATACCCAGGCTGGTCGGCCAACCCATGCTCCATGGCCAGCCAAAATACCCAGACTGGTTGGCCAGTCCACCTTTCATGGCCAGCCAAAATACCTGACTGGTTGGCCAATCCATGCTCCATGGCCAGCTGATATACCCACTGTGGTTGGCCAATCCATGTTCCATGGCCAGCCGAAATACCCAGATGGTCAGCCAATCCATGCTCCATGGCCAGCCAAAATACCCACTGTGGTTGGCCAATCCATGTTCCATGGCCAGCCAAAATACCCAGATGGTCAGCCAATCCATGCTCCATGGCCAGCCAAAATACCCAGACCAGTTGACCAATATATCCCTCTGCTTCGGCCAACTCATGTCCCTCAGAACATAGACCCCTCGGCCAAGCCATCTGCCCTGGAGAAAGATCTTGGTCGGCTGAGATTGGCTGGCCCACTTGGAGTGGGAATTGTCCATCTTGGCTGAGCCATGTCTTGTGGCAAAGATATGCTGTAAGGTGTGAAATGGGACATACGAAAAGCAGGGGGTTGAAGGTGGTGACACAGCAGGTGCTTGGGTATCCAAAATGGATGGCGATGGGGTCGTTTGGGGCAGAACGGTGTGTTGGGTCGTTGAGCATGCATCCTGGGGCTTGGATGGATACATGTGGGGCCGGGGTTCGTAAAAAAAAGGGAGGTCCAAGGTTGATAACGTGGCACGACTTGGGGTCGTTGAGGGTGCAAACGGGGTCATGGTGGTGCTCCCAAGGTGATGGGCAATGAGGTGGGGCCTTGAACCATCAAATGGGGTTGTTGGGGGGTCATCTTGGCTTGAGAAAGGTGTAAAATGGGATGACGTGGCTTGGGGCTGTTGGTGTTCAAAAAGGGTCATGGCCGCGTACGTTGGGTCAACGAGGGGCAATGTAGGCCCCATGGGACTGAATGAGAGCACCGGGGCATAGCACGGTGCAGCAGTAGCTGCTAGCCCCTAGGACCCCGGAGACCCTTAGCTAGTAGATTCCCTTTCCTGTAGTAGCTTAGTCATCCATCCTTGGGTTTCCTCAGCTTTCCCCTCCCAGCCGCGGCTCCCCCTGAGGTCCGGAGATTCCCCCTCCAACATGGTGATGAGAGAGATTCGAGCCACGCACCCGTAGGACCAGATCTCGAAAGATTTGAAACACATCAACTCGGACATTGAAGCAAGTAACCAGGAAATCAACAGGACGCGCAAACGAAGCGCAAAACACAACCGACACAACGCCCTTTCCCCCTCGCCTCTTTTTTGTTTCCCTTTCCTTAGTTTCTCATCATTCCGTCTCATTTTCCCGCTTTTACAGTTTGGTCTCACTCCTCACCTATTTTTTTCACGCGCCTGAATTACTACTTCCAACTGCATACAATCTGTTTTAACTACGCGACTATACCATGGGACCCAAGACACGAAACCACAAGATCAGGCAGACGGAGAAGGAACTCCACGCGGAACGAGACGCACGGATCCTCGAGCTGCAAAAACGGTTAGCAGCAGAACGCGAAGAGAAAGAGAAAAACGCAGAGAAAAAGATGAAGGAAAAGATGCGACAGAAAGAAAAGACGGCACGACAAGTGCTACGTCGAGCAGAAGAAGGTACGCACCTTGAATCGATGGCCCAGGACTCACCACAGGCAGAAAACACGCGGCCAACACCGGCCGCAAAACCATTCGCGTTGCCCAGGCTGCCAACCGCGTCCCAGGTCCCCACAACGTCGACGGCACCCCCGTTTACCACGTCACAACATACCCAAACGCCGCCGCCACCGCGTATGCAACCAACAGCACCCCAAGACGCAACAGGGCTACCCAGAACACCCCACTCACAGCCCCATCGTCCAGCCCCGTCGCCATTGACCCAAGGACAGTCAACGCGAGCAACCGCGTACACAAACGAACCCCAGTCCAGCCCAGCTGCTGCCGCCATGTCATCACCAACCCCCATGCATCGAGAAACGCCCCACGTCCCAGCAGTGACCCCCGACACGTCGATAAGACCCACACCACGTCCCCAACGTCCAACGACACCGCAAAACGCGTCAACCACGCCCCAAAACGCGTCGATAAGGCCCCCACCGCGTCCCCAACACCCGGCCCCATCTCTGTCGACCCAGGAACAGCCGACGCGAGCGCCCGCATGCCCAAACGAACCCCAGCTGAGCCCAACCGCGACCGACACGTCGACCACGCCCCAGAACGCGCCGCGAATGGCCCCAGAGACGCCCCAAGCCCCCTACACACCCCAAAACGCGCCGCGAGCACCCCCACACACGCCCCGTACCCGAACGGAGCCCCAGGACACGCGCCCCGAAAAGCCACAGCGTGATATACCCCCCCCAGTACTGCCGTTAACCCCCGTTTCCGTCTCCCAACTTTATAGTGTATATAAACGTGATTTTTCTGACCTACGTACAGGTGCTCGACCGTGGAGCAGCACACGCTGCCACAACCGTCGCCTGTTACCCCAACGCCACGCCCGTCACCCGTTTCCCAACCCAGTACAGCCCCCTCGCCAACCAGTTCCCACCGAAATTATCCCACCAATCACACCGCCCCCACAACTCGTCAACGCAGGTACTCAGACTATGGAAGATGAACAGCCGACAATCTTCCCTGCATCAACATCGTATGGTCCCGTCCAGTCATCAATAGCGCTTGCCCTTGGTGTGGCCATCCCCTTTGCGATTGATCGATCATGGGCTATAGCTGAGCTCGCATGGGGCCCAGGAATTGACTCACGGTACAGTCTCTTAGAGCTTCTCCCCCCAGATGTGAACATTATGCTACATGTTCTCATGGAGATTGTACACCCTCAGCGTGGCAACCACGACCCGCTCTTTGGACCCCTCTTAGCACCAGTGATAGCAAGGATAGTAGATGAGTGGGTGGAGTTTCATGGAGGATGAGATTTTCAGAGGCAGGAGATGTGTGCGAGGGCGCACACCATTGTGGAGGGGGGTACCTGCAGCAGTAGCTGCTAGCCCCTAGGACCCCGGAGACCCTTAGCTAGTAGATTTCCTTTCCTGTAGTAGCTTAGTCATCCATCCTTGGGTTTCCTCAGCTTTCCCCTCCCAGCCGCGGCTCCCCCTGAGCTCTTCCCTGAGGTCCGAAGATTCCCCCTCCAACGGGCATCTGTATGGCCAGGTATGAATAGAAATCTGCGGTGCACAGCAGTGGGTGGTGCGGCCAGAAAAGGTTGTCTCGTGAGAAAAAGTGGTAAAAAAAGCTGAGAGACAAAAGAAAAGAGTTCCATGGGTCGATCGCACTCTCATCACCACATTGGAGAGGTCCCAAGGGACCTCTCGGGGGCTCACACGGGACTCAAAGGGAAAGGTGGATGGATGGGATGCTGGAACTGACTACTACATTGGGAACTGCTACTGACTAAGGGACTGGTCACGTGATCTGTCAGGCACAACCACTCCACCGCTCATTCCGATGTGTCCATATAGGCAGTGCCATTCGTCCCAAGACATTTTCTTCAGTGTGTCTACATTTGCCTTTTCTGGCATGTGGGATTGCACTCGGGTGTTCAGATGATATAGTCGTCCATCTTTCTGGCCTGTTCTGACAAGTTTATTCTCCTTCATATAGAGCCTGCATATTCCATTGTGGAAGTTAACCCATCCACCACTTTCATTGAATCGGCTCAGCAATAGTAGCAAGTTCCGCGACTCTGGTACATGTAGTACATCTTGTAGCTGATGTTGTACATCCTTTCCATCCACTGTGAAGTGTAAAACAACAGTTCCATGACCAAGAGCTCAAGGGACTACTTTTCCTAGTCCTTGATAGGCAAATGCAAGGGTATATCCTTGGTATAATGAGGATTTTCAAGGATTTTGCTTTTACCATCTCAGATTTGAGATAATTGTGAATTTTTCTATATGACCAAGAAGATTATGTCTATCCCTTCCAGGATCCTTGATGCTTTGGGTTACATTAACATTCTAGATGCTTTAATTCTTCATATCAACTGCCAAGGATACGCTATATCCATAACTCCAAGTAACTCCTTGAACAGTAGCTTCATCCAGAGTTTTGTATGTGATGAATGTGTTTCAGGAATTGCTGATGTGACTTGTCATTCCAGTGTAGTAGTGGTGCCTGGCATGTCACGTGACCTGTTCCTTAGTCAGTAGCAGTTCCCGATGTGGTAGATAGTTCATCATCCTATCCATCTAGACCTTTCCACTCGATTCCGTCCCCAATTCCATGAGGTCCCTCAGACCCACTCCACCGGAATCCAGTAACCAATCATAGTTTGAATCATTTTCTGTATTCACTGCATATGCTACATCCTGTAACATATTATTGACATTGTCCACAGCTTGATTTGATCAGTTCCAGTGGTTTCCACCCTTTCCGGTGCCCTTTCCTTTCCCTTTCAGCCCTTGCCCTTCCTTTCCACCACCTTTAGATGAACAGTCCTTCACCATATGTCCTTTCTTGTGGCAGTTGAAGCATTCCATCTTGGAATTGGCTGCCTTCTGGTTTCCATTACTCTTTCTGTCGCACTTTCTGGTGAACCTCCCATGCATAGCAACATTGTTAGGATCTCTGCTTCGCTCATGGCACCTGCAGTCTTCCTCTAATAGGATCACAACTAGTTCGTGTGACATCAGTGATGTTCTGTCCTTCTTTGAGCCTAAGTATGCCAATGTATACAAGTCCCAACTTTCTGGTAAAGAGAATACAAGTATCATCACGAAATCTTTGTCAGAAACGAGGCTTCCCATCAAGTGGAGTTCCTCCTGCAGTTTCCAGAGTTTTGATATGTGCTCAATCAGGTCAAATGCTTCTTCAGCAATCAACTGGTACAATGCGCATCACGTTGCTAATATTCTGAGCTTCCCCCTAAATTCCTTTACCAAGCTTAGCTGCTTCCACATCTCACTTGCTGTGTGCGTGCCAATGATATGTATCATTTCTGCGTTGCCAATTGCAAGCTCAATCCACATCCTTGTCTTGGCATCTCCATCATGCCATTTCTTCATCACCTCGGGTCAGGGGCCTTTGATTCCACATTGATGTACATCTTTAACCCAAGATCCTGAGGCACAGCTAACATCCTTCTACAGCATCCAATTGTTCCCCTTCAATAACTCGATCCATTAGGATCCCGATGTGTGTGTGACTTCATCCGTCATAGTTGGCTAGTATACGAGGTGGTAGTGCAATGTTCAGAGGTGCGTGATTGTGTTTCCATTACAGCCATTCAGCACTCATAACCTATTGGAATATAAAGTAGTGCAGTGGTTGTTGACTGCTAAGTAATTTATGTGGAATTGAATTATATTTGCCTCTCTCTGAGAGGGTTTTTATACTACTTTCTAAATTTGAGTAGAATAACTGCTGTGCTTCAGCATTATTCATTGGAGTGTTTGAGTTCCGGGGTCACGTGATACGGATTACTAATCCGTTCCGCGACTATTTGCTCACTATTCCCAACAGGGTGTTTCCCGATTTGTGACGTAAGCCCCGTCCACACGTCTATTGCAAATGATTTTCCCGTTTGGTAATGAAGAGGCGAGGTTCAGGCCTGCTGCTTGCGATCCACATGCTCGATAGCAGAAATTTCTGGCACGATCATGGCGGTACTTCCTTCCTTTTGCACGTTCGTCATCTTGTGTGTTCATCTACTACCATTTATAAAGGTTATTCGACGTCGGTTCTTCATCTTGTCCCCTCTTCTGGTCACTCGCTACTATGTCCTCCGCTCAGGAAACGCTTCCTATTGAAAACGAAAAGGATTTGTCAGGCATTTTTTCGACGGATCCTCAGCCAGGCGGGCTACAGCCTGAACAGAACTCGAAGGAAAAGCTAAGCGCCTACTTTACCATTTTGGCGGCAGCTTTTGGCTTGATTAGCGATGGCTGTGAGTTCAAAACACATAATATCCCATTGTCGTATTAATTCCCACCGGCCGCACACATAGATCAGAACAACTTGATGACCATGTCTAACGTGTGGCTATTCTTCTGATTGTGCAAAGAAAAGCTTAGCGGTGAGTGATGCTGCACAGGTCGTATTCAAGACTTTGTATCCGAAATCGTATACACCGGTTGTTTCCACCCGAGTATCAAATTCTCTACTTGTCGGTAAGGCGCATTGTAATGTTTACCGGCGATTTCTATGTTGACTTCGGCGGGTTCATATCAGGCGCTGTCATAGGTCAACTTCTAGTTGGTTTCATATGTGATCGTATCGGGAGGAAGGTTGCTTTAATTTCAACAACTCTACTCATCGTCATTGGGGCCACTCTTGGAACGGTTGCTCATGGGGCACATGGGAGCCCCATCGGGTTCTTTTGGTTTCTGACTATTGCCCGAGGCATAACTGGAATAGTGAGCAGTTACACGGCTCTCAGAACCTCCACCATATCCGTCGAATCTTGGTTACAGGGTGTTGGTGGGGAGTATCCGGCGTCCTCCACATCAGCAAGCGAGGCCGCTAATGAAAGGATGACCAAGAACCGAGGACCAAGCGAGTTGTACTGACTACATTGCACTGTGTTATACTTATTTCAAACCATCTGCAGTATTCATTATGGTCACAAACCTTGTTCTCAGCGTATGTTCATTCAAGCCTGTGAATCATCACCTCACGGTCAAAATAGTTCGGAGGACCCTTGGCCGTCTCTGTCTTCCTGATATCCCTCTCAGTGGCTGGGCAAAATCATCTCCAGGTGGTGTGGCGTGTTTGTTTCGGCATTGGGATCCTGTTCCCGTTGACGATGTTTTACGTCCGTATGCGGATGCTGAGCTCAAAGCTCTACCGGAAGGGCGCCATCAAGTGTATGTATTCCGTTCCTAGTATCTACCTTCTCACGTCCCATTCGTAGCCCACGTGCCTTACAAACTTTCCATAAGACGCTATTGGAGAGCTTTGATTGGAACAGCCGGAGCTTGGTAGATGCGCCTATCATCGACTCGCACCGGTGCGGACGGTGTTAACATTTCTTTCTAGGTTCCTTTACGACTTCGTCGGTTTTGAACTTATTTCTGCAGCGTTTTTCGATTGATCACTTTGCCGCCAGGTCACTTTCCCTAACGGGGTTTTCTCCGCTGTGATCATATCTAGCGTTATCCATAACAGCGACATCAAGAATACTGCGGAATGGCAGCTCTTACTGGGAACTCTGGCCCTTCCTGGTGTCTTTGTTGGCGCCTTCCTATGCAACCGCCTCGGTAGACGGGGAACGGTATGCTATCGAGACTTGAAACCTTTTCAACGTCTCACGTTGTTTGCTCCAAGATGATGCTTGGCTTTAGTGGATATCTCATATTCGGTTGGTACCCACCATGATCAACTCATACCAGTTCTAACACCGCCAATAGGCTTGACCATCGGTCTTTGTTATGATAAAATCATCAATATCACTCCATTGTTTGTGATAATGTGCGTGTGGCCATTCCGGCTGTGTGTTCATGATGGTTTACGTTTTGCAGTTATGGTCTCATGCAATCGTTTGGCAACCTTGTGGGCAACGAGTCATCTGGCTTAACAAATTTACTTTACTTGACATACAGGGTCCCGGAGACATGCTGGGTCTGGTCAGTGCCGAGTGCGTGAATCTTTTATTTTTGTGGCAATCAAATTGATGTGCGCATTCAGGTCATATCCTACACCTATCAGGTAAACAATGCGTTTCCCAACCAAGTTTTGGAAGATAACGCTTGTCCAAGGGGTACATTTTATGGTATCTCCGCCGCTATAGGAAAGGCTGGTGCTGCCTTGGGTACACAGGCTTTCACTCCTATCCAGCATAACCTGGGCAACAGGTACAGGGTCTGATTGGCATGTGTACGATTGCCCTGACCAGATAACAGGTGGACTTTCATCATTGGCGCCATGTGCGGAGTGACTGGAATCTTGGTGACTTATTTCTTCATACCGGACATGACTGGAGTCGACCTGGCGGATGAGGACTTGAAATTTATGCAGTACCTCGCGGATAATGGCTGGAAGGGCAAAATCGGAGAGGATGACGATAAGGAACTCACTGCAAGTGCAGTGAACGAAATGGGGATAACCGAGAAGTCAAGGGAATGACTTGGAGCAACACGCATTCCACACCACAACAATGTTATGTGATAATTGCCAACATGGAGAATAAGTTACAGGGCACTGAATGTCATCGACACCTTTGTTCAAAAATGCCTTTCGTCTCCGCATAACACCGTCCCGATTGCGTATTCCATATGGACTTGTGGATCATGTAAGATACTATGCTCATTCAAATACGACCATATGTGACATTTCGTGACAAATCATGTGCCAGCCATTTCGAAACAAATGTGACATTTTGATTGAAAATATAGCCTTGTTTTGTAGGCATAGATCAAACTTGCTTTTGCATCTCCTCATTACACAGGTCAAAAATAAAAATTTTGCTTCCTGGGAGTTGTTTGGGATACAATTATGTGTGGTTCCCAGCAGCCATAAATTTTATTTTTGAAATGTAGATGGAGGAGATAGGCATTTGGTGAGTTGAACTGTGCTTTACCTGTCAAGCGTGACAATATTCATCACATGACATTGGAGCAACATCCGTAAGATAAAATTTAAACTGGAATACATGTTATCACTCTCCCACGTCCAAGTAAAGCAACCAGCTGAAAAGCCGTGATCAGTCAGGGTCCTTTTCCCATCGAATTCCTCAACTGACCTCTGTATAAACCTTATTCTGTGAGGGGGGTCAGGACCCCCCTTACAGATTTAAAAAAATTCACCATTACCATATATAGGATTTGGCATGATCCATCAGGTCACGCCAACCTGGCGCTACGACTCCTCCCCGTCCTTCAAGATCACTCTACCTGTATATGTCTCACTGAAACAACTCACTACTGGTCTCATGCTCTCATTTATCCATTCTCATCACGGTGGCCACCAGTCGGCCAGACTAGTGATGGACAGGTTCGGTTCAGTCCGGTTCAGGCCAAAACATCCAAACCTTGAACCGAACCTAAGGTTCAGTTCAGTCAATATGCTGAACCTTGAACTGAACCATAGGTTCAGGTTCAAACAGGTTCAGTTCAGGTTCACCCTGATCTGAACCCTGAACCAAACCTGTAAGTGTATCATAGGGCTAGATTACATTTTTATTCAGTATAAAGTCCTTTATTTATGCCTTGTAGTTATACAGCATGAACAAAGGTTCCTTTAGCAGCATACTTGAGGCTTACCTTGGCATAATCCTCAGATATTATACCACTTATACCAACTTATCCCTGACAAATCCAGGGCTCAAACCCCCTGAAGGAGAGTGGCAGGATTTAACAGGATGTTGTTAGCTACAACAAGAGAAAAGTGATCATGTTTCTTCCGAAAATCAGGCAAAATTATATCACATTTGTTGAAGTTTAGGTTCAGGTTCAAACTGGTTCGAACCAGATTCACAGAATTTCCCCCCTGTCTGAACCTTGAACTGAACCCTATTTCAGGTTTGGTTCAGTTTGGTTCAGGTCCAAACCTTGGTTCAGAACCAAACCTATCCATCACTAGGCCAGACAACAACAGGTATGACCCAGCTTTTTTGTCGTTCTTCCATTCTTTGACTGGATGCCGCAGGCCACTAGACTTCAATTGTGTCACGACTAGCAGTCGTGTAATGGATCAGAGGGCCAAACGGTTGCACGATGTCGGCGGTAGTAGGGTTTTATGTTCGAGGGTCTTTTTACGAGAGTGATGGTATGGTTCATAGAGGTAGGGTCTCAGGGATAAGGTTCGAGTGATGGAGTTGGGTGAAGTTTGTTACGTCTAGTACAACTGCTAGGAGAAATACAAGAGGTCAAAGTTAGGGTAGACTACATGTAGCGCGATGTCTTTTATACCATTCCTCCCCTTCCGCAGTACCAGTGACGCGTCGTAAAGGCGACTCGCTCCGTCGCATTGGTGGGTCTATGTCTCCCCCGGCATTGAGGTGATTTGTGACCATGCCGGGCTGGCGTGTGGATTCGTCACCAGATCCATAAGTGTCCAGGTACACGTCACCACGGCTGTCTAGTTCTTCGTGTGGGGATTCGTTGCCGTGTGACGTGTTGTTGTTGCAGATCGTGGGGGGTCGGAATGCTTCGAACATTGATAGGGGGATCTCGGGATTGGTGGTGATGGGGATTCGTTGTACCCCCCAGCATATCGCAATGAGGATGAATGTGTATACGATGATGACGGCAATGATGGCGGCAATAATGGATTGGGTCATGATTGGAGGGAGTTTGTGTGTGGGTAGTGAAAGTGGGTGTCTTATTGTCCCACTGTGAGTGATGGGAGTGGTCTGTGGTGTTCTGTGAGAGTTGGGGGTTTCAACCTCCGGTCATGTGCCATTCTCATGGGTTCGTTGATGAAGTGGTAGAGGTTCCTTCCTGATTGGGAGTGGGCCTCCGTTTGGTATAAAGTGTGGTTGGATCCTTCGTCCCATCTCTCATCAATGCGATGTTTCCCCACTTGTGCCATCGTCTCATATTCTTCAAACGTTCTGCCCTCTTTAACCTGTCCCGCCCTGTCGTGGTTAATTGTGTTATGCATGACTTCGCCTGCCGCCTCTCCGACTCTGATTGGGATTTGTATTAGGCTACTGGTCGTTGTTTCGCTTGCGGGAAGGCCAAACATCGTATGGAATGTTGCCACCTTGTTGCGCGCAACAAGAGGCTTCTGTGTGAGCTTCTGGCCGACCCGTTCGGTAAGTTCTGTCTTTCTTGGGGTGTTTGGTTATTGTTCTGATGGTTCTTTATGATAGCATTGGATGATGCGTTCCTGCCCTCGGATTACTTGTCCGAGGATTCGATGCCATCGCTCGCAACAAAGGTTTCCTGGGGGTCCGACTCTGACGAGGACTTCTGGCCCCGGGACACCTATGTGGACACTGGGGTGCCCTTCGGGCTGCGTGAGTTCCAGCCTCGTCTTCCCTTCGGCATCGCTGACACGTTTAGGTGTAATTGTCGTGCAGCGATCGAACGGGCGTTGGAAGACCAGGTTCGTAACCTCATTGAAGATGCCATCCTCCAGGAGGTAATTAAGGAGGAGTATCTCGTAGATGAGTAGATACTTCTTGATCGTAACAGTTGTACTCCCTTTTGGGGAGTTGTAGTTGTAGTCCGGTCTGGTCCCACCCTTCAAGGGGCTTGTAAATGTAAAAGCTTTTCCCCTGCTCCGCAGAGTGTGTGAATCGTAAGGGTTTGTCTGACAACCTGTCAAAGATCGTCATGAAAATAAGTGGTATCTGAGGAAAAATGTATGGGGGTGACGTATTTTCATGACAAATTGGGCCAGAGTGCACTGCCAGTCATATCACTGAGGTGCATCCCTGAACTCTTGTACCGATGGAATCGTCGGAAAAACTGTATGGTCAAGTGCGGTGACCTTTGAGATCATCACTCAATGTCAACCTACTAGACTTCCATTGAGCAAGAGCATACCTCAAATCATATCGCTGTGGTGCATCCCTGAACTCCTGAGCCGATGGAATTGTCAGACAAATGGTATAAAAAGGTACGCCCTTGTGCCGAGCTTCAACATTGTCACTCAATGTCAGAACTCCCTCCTTTTCGTTTCAACAGCACTCAAGCCTTCCCATCCAACCTGATTGATCCTCATCTGCAGTTCACCTTCTCAGCCCCTGCCCAACCCTCGCTTCCAACTGCCACTCTGCATACCTCTCAAGCTGCCGCTGGTGACCAATGGCCGGTAAGTCTTACCAATCTGGACACATACTTGTAACACTTACCTATGAGCCCATAGATCGACCCTGCCCTTATACCCTTGCTGACCACAGATGATGCCAATCTGGTCCATCTGCCCTCTATCGCCCAGGCCATCAGTGGTCCTGCCAATCCCAAAGTGGCCGGGTCTCGACGCAGTCAGAAGAAGCGCAAGGAATGGGTCCACGTCATTAGCGAGGACAGTGATGCTGATGGATTGATACCCCAATGAAAGTGAGGTCGTCCATCTGGATCCGGTAACTATGCCGATCGTGATGTCTTGTGTTGCTGAAGTTCAGTTCTGTCTGGTTCTGAGCCTTTTTGGCAGAACCACGAACTGAACTTCGGGTCCGGTTTGGCGCATGGCCAAACCTGGACCCAGACGGCATTGAACCGTCTCGCCGCGTTCGGTCTGGGTTCAGACACGGTCTGAACCCAGACCGAGGTTGGCTCACCCCGTGAGCTCCGTTCTCCTCGCGAATGGCAGGCACATATCAATTGATACGGCACTACACTTCGCGAGGTAGTTGGGCTGCGGGGGAGCCGTCCGGTGCTGCTGCTGCCATCGCGTTGCTGCTGTTGCTGCAGCCATTGGCGTTGTTGTTGCTGCTGCTGCTGCTGCTGCCATTGCCGCCGTTGCTGCTGTTGCCACCGTTGCTGCTGTTGCTGCTGTTGCTGCTGTTGCCGCTGTTGCTGCTGTTGCCGCCATTGCTGCTGTTGCCGCCATTGCCGCTGTTGCCGCCATTGCTGCTGATACTGCTGCTGCCATCACTGCTGCCGTCGTTGCTGCCATTGCCGTTGCTGCTGCCACTGCTGCCGCTGCTGTCGTGGCCATTGCTGCTGCTGCTGCCATTGCCGTTGCCGTTGCCACTGCTGCTGCTGCTGCTGCTGGCATTGCTGCTGCTGGTGCCGGCATTGCTGCTGCTGCTGCTGGCCATCGTGGTTGTCGTTGCCATTGTTGTTGCCGCTGCTGGTGGTGGTGGTGGTGGTGGTGGTGGTGTTGCAGCTGTCGCGTGTCCGTTGGCATTGGGATGGCGTTGGCATCTATCTTGTGCCAAGATGGGTGTGGCCGCGATGTGGTCACGGTCGAGTTCCCTGTCGCAAATGACATTAGTAAAGTTAAGAAAAGCTTGAAACTGACCTTCGCGTTGAGTGTTGATGTTGTGTTGCGTGTTGATGTTGTGTTGCGTGTTGATGTTGTGTTGCGTGTTGATGTTGTGTTGCGTGAAAGCTACACGGTCATGGCCGGTCACATGATACCATTTAACACGAAATAGTAAGTAAAGAAATACGAAAAACAAATGAAATAAATACCATAAAAATAGCTGCATTCACGGTTTGGACGCGGTTTGGAGCCATTCAGGAAATCCGGTGGGCCTTGAAACCCGGAACTGAACCCGCGGTCCGGTTCAGCACTTGGCTGAACTTAGACTGAACCTAGGGTTCGGTTCGGGGTTTGAACCGGGTTCGGCTAGGTTTGGAACCGAACTACGGCAACACTAGTGATGTCAAAGCTTTATTAAGCTTTGTCGAGAAGGTTAAGCCCATGGGTCAACGAGGATGGAGCAAAGTCCACGTTCGATGCACTGAATGGGCTCGGCTGCACAAACGCCTGGATCGTACCCTCAGTTCTCTCGAAACGAAGTTCAAGCAACTTGTCCGTGTCACGAAACCAACTGGGAGTGGGGAGATTTGCGAGAACGTTGTCCGTGCCCAAGAGATCGAGATGCTGATTAATGAACGAGCAGGCGAGCTCTCTCGGATGCCGAGTTTGATGACAACGTTGACGATGCCAAGGTATCCGACAATGGGGAACCTATCGAGATTAGCACTGATGAGGAGGGAATGGCAGATGTCAAGGTCAAGGCCCGTATTGGTCGTGCATCCGAGGCTTCAGTCAACCCGGTTCGATCCCGTTTGTCTCATGGACAGGAGTTGATGGAGAAGCTCAATAAAGTGTTTGATCTGACCGTACAACTGGCCCGCGACTCTTCCCGAGTGATGCATGCTCTCGACCATGCTCATTATGTTGGAATTGCCCAACAGTTACGCGACTCTCAAGCCACTGTCGAATCGCTACGAAACGCGATGATGAAGTTGCAAAGCAGCTTCCACTCATCCGAGTTGGCGTGTGAAAGAGCCGAGATGCGGATGGAGATGATGGGACTTACCATGAATTTACCAGCTATCTCAACGCCCACAATGAAGCCCCCAACCCATCCCCATCATAAACAGTTTATGCCCCCGATTCCTCGTAAGACTCAATACCAGCCAAAGTATTGCTACGAGGAGAAACATCCTGATGGAGGTGGATGTGTCCTGTGGCTGACGGATACCAAGCCCAACAGCGACAGCGAAAAAGAGAATGCCACTTGAGCACCCCTCGACATGATAAGGTTCGTGGTTGGCAACTCCATCAGCGACGTGACATTAGGGAACACCCTGCCTCCGAAGACACTGTTTTGACTCTTCATTCCCCCCTTTCTGCTTTCACTAAACCTTCTAAAGATACTCCACTTGTCTCTCAGGATGCCAATGTTGATGTAGTGGTGTATGATGTCCTTACTTCGAAGAACGAGTAACCGATTTCTGTCGTGTGTCTTTTGTCTCACTGTCATTACTTTTCATATCCCAACTAACACCTGTCTTTATTTGAATTTTGATACTAACTACAGTCTGTCCTTACTCATAAACTGCTACTGTATGGTAGTTAGTAACACGATCATTTGCCCGAAGCTCTGAAAACAATGCGTTGTGTAAATCACAAGGTAGAATACCAGGCTCCATCCAAACTAGTGGGGTGTGGGCCATTGCTTTGCATGGCATGTTACTCGTCCCTTTTTCGCAATAAAAACAAATATTAAAATTGTGCATACACAAATAGTACAGCATTATTACCATTTCGTGACAATAAATCCATGTTGGAGAAGTTATCCATGTTTCCTTCATTAATACAAATTGATTTTGTTAACATGCCATCATGAAACCATACCATACCATTAACAAATAAGCGAACAGTAAAATGTGCATGACCAAAGTACACAATTCCTCTCAGTGTATAGGTGGTGAATATCTCATCAATTGACATGTTTATAATTCGACTCACTATTAAATTTTCAATAGAGTCAATTGTAAACATGATCAGAGGAGGAATTTTATTGAATGTAATAAATTTTATAGCCTCTCCCTGACACAATTGACATTTATGTCGTTGTCTATTGACTATGATTTGAGCAAGATATGCTGAGATTGTTCCAGAAAATGAATATGGACAATGAAAAGTAGCATCACATCTATCATTTTCCAGAAGGATTATGTTTTCACAATTTATACATTTAAGATAAGATGAAGTCATTGCTTTATTTGGCTTCATTATATAATGAGCTAAATCACTTATGGCAATACCAATTTGACCATAAGGAAATATTTCGGGTTTATCTTGATGCAATAAATGTCTGATTGTATTTCTAACTGTTTCTAAATCTGTTGTGTTATTCTTTGATCGTTTGAATCCTAAGCTCAAAATCTGTAATATTTCATTGATGCTGTTGAATCTTTTTTTCCAACTTGATGCATTGTCATTCCATATTGCTAGTAATATTGTAAAGAGTGAATCATAAGCACAGCTCCAATCTTGCACATCCCATATAAACCCTTTTGGTTCATTTAATTCAATAGTACTTGTTTTTTGTCTTTTTTTCACTATGGAAGATGAACTTACAACTTGTTCTAATTTTCGTTTTTTATTTTGCAATACATTGGCTGTGAAATTCTTATGAGCAACAGTGACTGGAACAGTTCCTTTTGCAGGAACAAAGTTGAGGTTTCTGAAATTTGCCTTTTGATTTTTGTTCATTGGTTTAATTAATTGCCATGGAGAGGGCTGTGCTGTGTATTGGTTTAGTTGCTCCGTGGCTTTCCATGCAATAGCAGAATGAACATGTTTTGGAACATATGACGTTCCTTTCCATCTTCTAAATTGATCAATGATAGAATTTTGTTGATCTCCATTAATATGGCTTGGTAAAAGTCCTTGATATTTGAGTTTGGTTATTTCATCTAAAATTTCTAATTCTCTGAATTCTTGTCTTAGATATCCAGAAGCACCACCAGTAATTACCTTAGGATCAAAGCCTTGAACAATGATGGTTCCTGCAGCCGTTGCACTTCTAGATAAGCAAGTATAATAAGATTGGTGGTTTCTACAACTACTGAGATCAACTACATTGTTAGGACAGGTACGCCCTGGACATGCATAATCAGTCATGGCAAAATTAGGGAGTACCAACACTTGTTCTCTTGACAAGGATATCACATCATCATTGGGTAATGAACACATAGTGGAAGTGATATGTTTTGTAATTGGCACCACATTTTCAGGAAGGCCATCTATGTATATGTTTTTTGGAGGATTTATTAATCTGACAAATAAAGTGTCCAGTACAATCTGTTGTTCTGGGCCTGTTGCACTCTGCCAACCTACAACAACCGCCTCAGCTCCTTTGGTAATGCAGCACTCTGTTGCATCATTGTTTCTCAGCATCACTGGCATGCCTATACATAACTCCAATTTTCCTGGTATATGATCCGAGGATGATGCATGTGGTTGGTTCCATAGTAATTTCTGGAGTGAAGGTTCTAATATTCTTGTGTGTTGAACAGGATCTGCAATTGTTGATCCATAATGAGACTTTCTTTTGTTCTTGAAATTAGTATGATCATTCCATCTGTCTATTGAATAAAATGATGTTAATAGTCTTTTATTCTCAGCAGCAAAACGTTGGACACCAAGTTCATTGATTTTGTCTTTTTGTGCATTCAATGCAGTAACAACTGATACATTCCTGAACTTCTTTTGGGCTAATTTTGGATCATTTGGACCTTTTCCTGCAATAAGAGTACGAAGAAATGCAATATCTTCTTGAGTACATGCTTTGTATCTCATGTTTTCCAATGCCTGTCTCAGTTGGACATCTTCTTTTGACTGATTGGTTTGTCTCATATTTTCACGTAATATCACAACCGTTGTAATCTGATGCCAAAGAGCTTTGCCTATGGCAGCTTCCTGATTTGCTATAGTTTGACTGGAATTGATTTGGACTCCAATGGATCCAGAATACAAAGGAGCACCACTCATAGCTGGTGGAAGTTGAGCAAAATCCCCAGCAAATATCATATTAATGCCACCAAAGGGTTCATCATAAATGGCACGTGCTTTTGCACATTGAGCACTGATTTTATACATATCTCTGCAGGATAACATTGATACTTCATCAATGAAAATGTAATCCACACTATCAAGATTGGCACGGACTTGTGCAAGGGAACGAGATGATCCTCTGTGATTAATTCCAAGAATGGAGTGATATGTAGATCCATTTACAAGGGCAGCAGTACCACCAGTTGGAGCAAGAACCAAAAACCGATGACTCTGATTGTGTTTACCAAAAAAACAAATCAATGCTTTGATTACTTGTGATTTTCCCGTGCCTGCCATACCACCAAGATACATGCGTAGCTTCTCTGAACTGTTAATCAAGGTAGAGTGATTGGCAATGATATGAAATGCTCTTTTTTGGTCTGTATTCAACTTGAAATCATTGATAGTTATATCAATTAGATGAAGATCAGCTTTGTTGGCAGGAATAAACATGTGGTGGATGTATGCTGCATCGACTATTTTTACATTATTATATTGAAAATTTGACAATTTAGTTATGGTCCCTGTCTTTGATGGCAAATTTTTATTTCGTTCTTCAATGATTTCCTTTTTCTTGGCAAGGACCGTGGCTCTCCATAATTTTGCTGATTGTGTTACAAAGGGTTCTACAGGTATTAATGGTCCTATATCTGGGATACCATCAATACAGTTATCAAGCCATCCTGCCCTTTTCATGGTTCTTTCAGCTATTAGCATTTCATCCTTTCTTTTTTTTCCCTTATAACCAAGTGTCACAAGTAATTCTGTGTCTGTATTTTCATCAAGAGTATTGTTGAAATCATCTCAGTTACATGCTAGTTCAGCATTGTGCATGTCATCCATTTCATCAAAATTGTTTGAAGTAGCCCATGAATATTTGATATCTTCAGTATTATTCTTTTGACGTTTAGCAGAGAAATCATCTCTTGCATCAAGACACTCATATCGCAGACCAAAGTATTTCATGATTTCAAGCTGTCTTTTAGAAAACTTATAATTTGTGAAAGCATTGTCCCATGTTTGTAATTTATTTTTGAGTTCTTTGCCATTTCTCCATGGCTTGAAAAAAGTTAACATTGTACAACAATAATATTCTCGATCACCACAGTCAGCCCTTGGTAAATTGTTTGGAATGAAATTAGGAACTATGAAGGGATCATTTCCTTTCATTTTTGCATGGTGGGTCAGATATTGTGCATGATTGCATTGCAAAGTATAATCTTTTTTATTTTTCGTCGATATATCCATTTCTATTTCACCAACTTCATCTGATTCATCACCTATGTCTGTGCTTGTATTATCATTCTTGTTCTTTTTATTTAAGCTGTCAGGCTTCTGAATTTCATTGATTTGCATGAACATATCATCATCACTAACCTCAGACAAGCTATCATCATCAGAATAGTCAATATTGGTATGTTCAATAAAGGTGTCAGACACATCATCAAATTCTACCTCATCAAAAAGTTGGCTTTGTGTTGATTCTTTGCTAGTCATTTGGGTTTTTCTTTTTGTACCACTTTTATTTGGTTCCATAGTGGCAAGACATATCCAGTTATACAGTGATACATTATTATACAAAGTCGGTCTGAACATATAATCATTTACTTTGGAAAGTCCTATGTATGATCCATTTTGTTTACCAATCACAACTTTTTGAGCGTGATTTTCATCTTCACATGTATTAGCAATTTCTTCATCAGACCATGCACTGATGACCTCTTTAACATAAGATCTCCAAAAGAATGGTACAAATTTATGACTGGCATAGTGATCAGGATTTCCGAGCACATATAATGAAGCCATTGGAGCACCAATCTCCATTTTGGAGGTGAGGGAATTGACTATTTGTGTAAATAATTTTCTGACTTTGTTTTTCCTGTTTAAATCTCCACCAATCATTTCGGAATTCCTATCAAAAACACTTTTTATTACTTCAAAAATGCTATAGGTTTTCAAAGACATCTTTGTAATATAATCTGTTACATATGCAACTATTGCCTTTATAGCAGTACCAGATAACAAACTAGTCACATCAGAATTACATCGCAGCATATAAGTTACTTCAGGTGTTACTGTGTTCATCCAAGGCTCACCATGCTTGAGGTTGAGAGCACCAGTATTAGGTTCTACAAAGGTTTGGTGAAAGATATCTCTTGGAAATCGTCTTTTACATTCACCTTTAGAGTTAAGACAGTATGGTTTTCTTTTTCCATCATGTCTGTTATGTAAATTTAATTGCAATAAAAGAGAATCGACAACCTCTGTGAACTTTTGCCACCATGTTGATCTTTTGTCATGATATTGACAATTAATAGAACATGTATATGAAGGTGGATCTGGGAGAACACATGTTGGAGGTTGATATTCAGGTATTGCCATCATCTGTTCCATTTTCTGGGATACCTCTTCTTTAGAACCTGTCAAGAATTGTCCTATACACAAACATTCCAAGTACTCTACTAATCTCTTCTGAAAATCAGAATTTTCATCCATAATTTTGTCACGTATTTCCTGAGGTGTAAGGCATCCCTTTATCCATAGCAGCATGTGAAGATGCAAGGTAAGACGTCCTTGTTCCTCTACCGTTCCGTAATAACCTGATGTACTTCCATACAGACCAGGATGAGATTCATTTATTCCTAATATGTGTTTGATGAACATTTCAGTAGTAAAGTGAAAGAAGCGGGCTCCAGCCACTGGATTATTTGCAATTAGGACGTAGCTTAGGATAAAACTTTTCTTTGTTGTCAGCATAATATAGGCATAGTGGGTGATTGATGTCTGCAGGTGCAAAAGTGATAAACCAAGTTGGCGCACCAATATAGGATATCAGAGACCAAATCTCATTTCGCATGTATTTCTTGTTGGTAATTGAACCTTTTACCTGACCAGCTACATGGTCCAAGTCTGAAATAAGCTTATAGCATGCTTTTTCCTCAGGTGTTTCCGGTTTTACTCTATCACCTCTGGACAATCTTTTAGAGAGATCATCTAAAACAGCAGTATTGATATTCATCAAGCGATCTGCAATATCATTGAAATTATGTTTGTTAGTCAACAAATATCCACCTGTTGTACTGTCTTTAATCTGTTCCTGATTGAATGCAATCAGTGGAAAATAGGGATCAGTTTGAAATCTTTTGTCATGGTACATCAGGAGGTGTCTTTTGTGCATAATTAAAACATCTTTGTCAACGCTACCAATGCCACCCAAGCCATATGGAAAGAGGCAAGGAAACATCATAGGATATAACTGAGGATTATTGAAGAAGGATTCTGGATTTCTAGCATGGCTTATGGCAAGAACACCACCATGATCATTTATCAAATGTTTTGTCGCTCTAGCTATTAATGCTTTTGGACTTGTAATATCTAGATTATCACCAGTTACCCCACTCACAACAAAAGGACAAGGCCCATCTTCCACACCATCTTCCACTTCATTGTCGAATGCACTAGTAGCTTCCGGTTCCTTATTTGTGTCTGCTGGTCAATATGCAACCACAACAGGAATTCCATGATCTGGATATTGTTCTAGGTTTTCATAGGAGATGTCTAAATCATAGTAGTCTATGTGGTTCAATTTCAGCCATTCTAAAGCTGCAGAAACCCGCTTCCTGCGAACTAATAAAGGCGTTCGCTCCATGTCTTCTGGAGTTGGTCAGGCAGGACCAGTGAAAATGAAAGCTAACACTTCATCAAGTTCTTTAACTGTTGGAGGTAATCGTTGATATATCTTTGGTGTTGGATTCTGAAACATGATGGCATTTGCTTTTATTTTATGCATCCCAGATGACACACGTACAATACATTTGTTGTGACGAACACGAGCAATCAACAGTTGTTCAGCAAATGTCAGATTTCGAAGTTGTGCAGGAATAGTGCCTATCCAAAGGCCATTTGCTAAAGCATATTTGGGAGTTCTACCTTTGTTCAGGCTGACCACACATTGCTTGCATATCCATTTACATGTGTCATCCAGTACTGGACCTTTGATATCCTGTATTGGATCAGAACAATGATATCGTTCCTGTCTTGTGATTCCCATATGTTCTCTGATCAATATCTTCAGATTGACCTTTGTTGTAGATAATAAAGACATATTTTTCAACAAAACTAATTGACCACACACAGCACAGCCACTTTCCTGGAGGCATTCAGGTGATGAATCTTTACACCAGTTGCGGATTATTGTTTCCTTCAACTCAATAGATGGCGGAGGAGGAGGAAAGGAATATTTGTCACAATTTGTTTCCTTGTTTTGTTTTACTCCTTGCTCTGGTTTAGTATAACACTGTTCTTTATGGCAAAAGTGTAATCCGCTTTGCTGTTTTTCCAAATGTGAGGATATCTTGTTGGCCCATTTTATGTATCGCTCTGTACTCGATTTAACATCATGAATATGGAAAATAGAAACATGCGTTTTACAAGCCGAATATGTATGCTCGGTCAATATGGAAAGTAGATCCTGTCCATGTAACCTTTGCGTTGTTTTTGACAAATATATCTTATGTATTGTTGCTATTTCTATAATATTCTTCGCTGTCAATTGTGGGAGATATTCATGTAAAGGCATTTGAACGCATATATATTCATCGTTATTTCCATACAAAATTCTGGCTGTGTGTTGATCAATATGACTGATGTATTTGAATAATAAGCTAGAATCATGGTTGATATTATTGAATGGCAGCATAAATGGTTGGAGAAAATTAAAGTTAAATGTTGGCAGTCGTTTACCACCTCCAATGTAGTGGAACCTATTAAAAGACTTTGTATATAAGCATGTTATCATGTTTCTGAATAAATTCAAATTGAACGTAGTCATGCATGATCTTCTATATGTGATTGCAAATTGTAGTGTGATCCACAGCAAGGTTGCTTGTGACATAGCAATAGCATTACATCGAAATAAATATAATTTGAAGTCATGTCGTCTCAGGAGACATTGCATGAGTAACGCCTTGATAATCCGACAACGATATTGAACAGTGATAGGTTTCATAAAACAATACAAAGCAAAAAGATATTTAGAAGGTAAGTAGTATGATGTGGCATATTCAATAGAATATATCTGTATTTCGAAAGTGGAATTCTTAACTGTTGTCGAAAAGTGTAATGGATCAAGTTTCAAATTATCTTTTGTTGTCTGATTGAACTTTAGAAGTCGTGAAGCATTTATTTGTATCGGTATCGCTGAACCGCCCTGATCTGGGGCAAACTCATGTTCTATGAGTTCTTCTTTAAAATCACCCAGTTCTTGGGTAGAGCGCTCATGTCCTATGACTTTACCTTGAAATATGTTCGGTTCCTGGACCAAACTCGATACCAAAGGCAAGACGATTGATTCAGCAGAGATGTACGTGAGTTGGCCTGGGCATAGTTGTGGAAATTGTATTACATTGGCAAGAATGTGTAAAGAAGTGACAAGAAAGCATGTGTAGATGATATTGTCGAGATACATGTGGATTTGTGAGAGCAAGAGTAAATCTGGTGATATCTATTTAACTTGTTTAGTGGTTCGGATCATGAATCACAACAATTAACATGCCGAGTTTGATCATATGATATCGCTCCATTTGTATGGCTCTGAAACTGTATATTGTGCCCGAAGGCTGTGTTTATTCCCATTTGGTTGCTTCCCGTGATGCAATGATTTCGTCATTGCCTATTCTTTACCATTAGCAAATTAGCAAATTACCAAGATAGCATTGGTCTAGGCTGCAGTGGTGTGTTTTGTATGTGACGTTTGACTGAGATTATAATTAATAATCTACAAGAAAGAATTTGAGCCTGAACATACATTATATGTTTTAATTGATAACATTTATTGTATTGTCAAATTCTCTCCTTATTTTAGTCATACATCATTCAAAGCAACAGATAAATTTGTTTTAATACAAGTACAAAAAATGTTGAATTCAAAGGCGATGGTAGAAGCATGTAGAAAGGAGCATGAAAGAATTTGAGCATAATCGTTGCTGGATAATGTAATGCAATGTAGGACATTCCATTCTGCCTGGTATTTGGGCAGCAACATTTTTTTTTGAAGTTGTTGTGGCTTGCCGAACAGTTGACGAACGAATCGAACACCGTTCGGCAAGTGTTTGGTAAGCCATATAAGCACTATTTATAAACGCCGTTCGGCAAGTGCTTGTTAACCTGTCACAAACATACTGATACATGCTACATAGCTAGACAATTGCCACCACAGATGAACTGTAAGGTTAATCTTAGCCTGTCGATTTCATAACTAGCATTCGATCAATGATGCATATAGTCACATAGAATACAGAATATTTGAATCAACTTACCAATCACTAGTGACTGTCATTCTCGGTTGTTTGAATTGGGATATTCTCTTATCTCAGTTCATGCATTAATCACAGCAGGGAACCGATCGATTTACGAATATAACAAGAAATACAAATTTCGCGATGGTAAAACCATATGAAGAGGTGCATGAAAGACCCAGTTCCTAAAGCCACAACCAACCAACATCTGATGGAAGAAACCATTAGTAAAATATGACACAGATCGTATCAACCTATGGACTCACTTTGAATTACAATCCTGGATCCAATTTGGATGAGGACGGCTTAGGGGGTGGCGTCGCGGATTGCACTGGAGCGGCCGAGGTGTGAATTTGCGGCGGGACAATATTGCCCCAATCCATCTCCATAGGTGAGACGCTTGGCTCTGTCGGGGTTGCTGACGTGTTTCACGAAGACGCACGTATGCCAGGACGCAAAGCTAGACGTAGATGGGAGATATATTAATGTATATAATGACGTGATGCTGAACAAGTTACCTAGAGTTGACAATTTTGTCTTCTTTTTTGCCGGCTTATTGCGATCCTCCATGTCAACATCAAGATCCAATGCATGTGCGGCTTTGGCAAGTCTTTGTCTTTCCGTCTCCAAAACACTATCCTCAATTTGGTCACCACCACCTGGAGACGTTTTTGGGCATTCATCAGACATGAGCTCATCCCGCACCTCACTCTCGGAGTCCTTGGTCTTATCATTCGAATCCAGCAGTCCAGATGTCCTGATATCCTGTTCCGAGGAGTCCAGCGTCACGGTTTCCAACTTCGACTTTTTGGTCTTCAATTTCTTGGAGACCTTCGGGACTTCAACAATGGCTGTCCATACCTTAATGGATATATTACGTTGGATAATGGAACTTACGTTTTCGAAACTTGGAATCATGGTCGTCCACCTCTGTTTTGATTTTCTCCATCTTTATGTCCTCTATGAATGGACATTGTAAATTATAAATCTCATATATTGCGTTCAATCACTTACCACCATCGTCCTCTGCGATCTCTGATGCTCTTGTGCACTCTATAGTGATGAAGCTTGGATATTATTAGCAGGGTCAAAGAAATGTGGCTTACTTGACTTCGGTTTGGGTTTGGGTTTGCCCTTCCCCTTTGTCATCATTTCATCTGGACAGGGCAAAGATCAATGTCATTATATATATATAAAGTGGAAAATGGTAATGCAGACCAGTTACATGATCCTTCTTCTTGTCCTCCGAAACCACCTTTGCTTTTCCTTTTCCCTTACCAGATGGGACCGAATCCTCTGTAGGTTATATGAAGGTACTGCTAAAATGCAATCTCTGTTGTGGATCCTACCGTTTTTAATGGAGATATCGTGTTCTCTACACCATGTGATGACCCGAGGGATAATTGCACGCTTGGTGGCATCGTCCTGTCCATTGAAATTCCATCCGACAACAGTACCATTGTGCCATGACGGAATGGAGTCATCGTATTCGCCCCAGTCTATCAAAAGCTATATTTAATTTATCTGTTGTGATGCGGATGAACACATACCAAGATCCTCTGGCATTATGTCTGTATTGATCGCACCATGTTGTATCAACGCTGCAGGGGAATGTTTCTTCACATAATATTCTTTGAGAAGCCACTCATCGAAAACCGTACTGCGCCAATCGCTATTCATCTCCTTTGCCTCTGTTGCCTTCAGCACCTCATCCCATACTTCATCCATCACGACGTCGGTGTATTTCAGATAACATCGAAGAATATCGGTAGCCTCTTGATCTCGTTTAACATATTCTGGTGAATATTGAGGTGCCTTCTTGTCAGTGATGGCCATTGTTACATATATATACATGTTCATGCGATATATGATGCGTCGTAGTGCTTCCTCATATCGAGATGGCAGTTCGCGCCATACTTCACCTCGAGCGGCGACATCGTGAGGATGAGCTTTGATCATATACAGATTGCGTGATAAGACTGGAACGGTACCAGAAGTCTTGTATTCCGCTGGTATCTCATCAGGAACCATATATTGAATCTGGAAAATCGCGTGGAGTTCCTGCATCTTCTTTGGCGCGGTATCAGGCCAGTATTTGAAGGCAGATGGGTTTATGGCAGGGGTGGAGACTTTGATGACAGGAACAGCCATTGGAGGAGCAGAGTTTAATGCTTGGGCAGAATGGAGAGAAAATTTCGGGTAAGTGGAAAAGGGCAAACCTCGTGTGCCAAATGGAGACATAAATAACAACCGGAATCACCTGATCCAATTTGACAACGTTTTAGGGCACGTATTCGCCGCGTCGTGGATGACATGCAGAATACAGCCGTACATAGAAGAAAACATACCCAAACATACTTTGCTATCTGTTTTTATTACGGTTTTGCTCACGAGACGGATATACAAGGGGTGTTGAACACACCATTATGAAATATATCAGGATGGATACTCAGTCTTAAAGATTTTCCTGTGTTGGTGATATTTTCAGTCTGACATAAACTGAAGGCTCACACACATCGACAATGTATCTATGTATCGCGGTATTCTCATCTCATATATCTGAACGCAACTGAAAGGTTAGTTGAATTTTTTTTGGTTCATTCTTTCCAGACTCTCCGTAGCAATTAGTTTCCATCCAACATTAGACAATCTCGATTTTCTTTAATCTATTGGGAATGTAAGGGTTAGTATACTTCTTACTGTTTATTGTTCAAGGAGATTGCAAGTCATGTAGAGTACGATTTGAGTTCTTCTTAATCGTAGTATAGATTGCAATCATTGCTGGACATTGTCATTCAATGTAGGACAATCCATTCTGTCAGTCTAACATTGGTAGAATATCATTATAGAGGTATTTGAGAGTCAGTGACATCAGATATTAATACTGGGCAATGTCTTAAGTCACAGTTTAAGTCACATTAAGTCACGTTAAGTGGAAAGGTGTTTTCCTGATGTTGTACAAATTTAGAATTACACCTATCGAATGTATTTGGGCGGTTTGATGTCTGTCTGAGTAAATATATCTTCTAAGCAATATCCGACAGATTTTCAGTGAATAAAACTATTGAATGATGATATGTAGTCCAATTGTCTGAAATATTAGCATTGCACCACTGTGTTCTAAATAGTTGTTTGATACACTTACTTAATTTACATCTTATTACTCGATTGTAAACATATAATATCTTATACATATACTATGTTCTTCAACGAAGCTCAACGCCCGAAGTTGCATGAATGCCAACTAAATGACGTCGGAGGAGACCAAATCAATATACGTAAGTTTTATTATTTGATATGAATTCAAATTAATATGTTAGTGATTGTAGACCGATCAAATGACCAGTCCGAGGCAAGGCGAGAGAGATGGTTGAGACGGGCCGTGGAACAGCGTGAGGCGCGTTTCAGATACGAAATCGAACGGTATGGTCTAGAGAATTGTTGTAGGTCGATGGCTAATAATTCAAAACAGGGTTATTTTAGTTGTTGTTGGTTTTGTGTTAGGGTTTGCATTGGCGATGTGGCGGATGAGGCTAGAGTAAACGAATAAGAATATCCGATCATCATATGCTTCAGAAATATTTGGCGTTTACCAGTATCATAACATGGGTACTAGTTTCAGTCACCTTTATGTGAACCTTACTAAAATACTAAAATTTATCATTACAATTCAAAGCCATCTGGCAACGTTATGGTGATAGATAAATCCTCTTCAGGCGTAGAACATTGATGCTGATGTGATTCAGATATCACAAAGGTAGTAGAAAATATGGAATTTAGTTGAACAATTACTAAATTTAGGCAGCAGCATGTTTGTTACAATTGTTGTGGCTTGCCGAACGGTTGACGAACGAATCAAACGCCGTTCAGCAAGTGTTTGGTAAGCCATATAAACACTCAAACATAATCCAGTGCTAGTAGATAATTGTTATATAAGTATTGCTCGGCATGCAGTACAATGGCTTGCTAGACATTGTCATTCAATACAGGACAATCCATTCTGGCTGGAATTTGGGCAGCAGCATTTTTGTTACAATTGTTATGGCTTACCGAACGGTTGATGAACGAATCGAACACCGTTCGGCAAGTGTTTGGTAAGCCATATAAGCACTCAAACATAATCCAGTGCTAGTACACAATTGTTGAATAAGTATTGCTCGGCATGCAGTACAATGGCTTGCTAGACATTGTCATTCAATATAGGACAATCCATTCTGGCTGGAATTTGGGCAGCAGCATGTTTGTTACAATTGTTATGGCTTACCGAACGGTTGACGAACGAATTGAATGCCGTTCGGCAAGTGTTTGGTAAGCCATATAAGCACTCAAACATAATCCAGTGCTAGTACACAATTGTTGAATAAGTATTGCTCGGTAGGCAGCACTATGGCCACATTTGTTGCTGGACATAGAACAGTCCATTCTGTCTCATAGTTGGGAAGCAGCGCTTTCTTCACAATTGTCGTGGCTTGCAGAACAGTCAGTAAACAGGCCAAACGCCGTGCAATAAGTACATGGTGAGCCACCTAAGCAATATATTGGCAACCATGCTAATCCTTAACCACCACTGTACATGACATCAACACTACCTTGACTAGGTTGAGCAGTCATAATACGTTGTTGCCTTCGGTACAATTTTCTAGGCTTTCAGGCGATTCATAGGGCACATATCGACGTTGACGAGGTTTACAGATTACAAAGCGATGATATTTGATGTCACCAGGACATCATTTCGGCACTCCCAACACCATGACCCATTGAACATTGAGGGAGATGCTCTTTATCAAGTCCTCCGCACGCTTGAAAGTATTAATCGTATGCCCAACAACGACACAGGAATCAGCTGGAATGTCATGCGGGAAACGTGGAAGCTGTTGGAGAGTCTTCAGCGTTGTAGCAAAGTCCGTTTTGACCTTTCGTCCATCGAACATGGGCACTATCATTCCTTTAAAACACAGCTGTTCTGTATCCATGAGCACTTACCAATATCGTGAAAAGAAAGCGCTGCCTTTTGATAGGATGGCACTGCCCGACAAGTGAAGGGGCTGAGTTTCCCTGATTTGGAAGGCGATGCCTCTGTACAACCCGATTTAAGTTAGTCATTAAGAGTTAATATTAGACGTACTACTCGGAGATACGTCCATTGCACTTGCAGAAGTCGTTGCAAAGGACACAAAGTCCTTGAATAGTTGTGCTCAAAATTCTGCCTCACCGATTACCATTCCAATTGCACCAATATATCGCTCCCACTCGCCTTGGAACAGTGCGCCCTGGATAACCTTGACAGGTTTCGTGTTACTACCCACCTTTGGTTGGTCCAGGTAACAGGATTCCACCATGATGACAGATGTGAAGATAGTTGGATCACCTCCTCCAACAGCATGGAAGAAGTTTCGCCCAAATCCACCTGTAGAGATTCGGGCTGGATCATCTCGAGAAAGATTCGAATATTTGCCAGAGCGAACGAAAGTGATGGCGGAAAACAACAAACTGCATTATACGAAATTTAATCACTATAATCATTCTGAAGATATCGAAACAACTGACTCTCTGTTGATCTTATAAACGTTGGAAAGGATTTGGCTAAACTCCGGATTGCCATTTCCAATGGCACTGGACCAAGATACCATTGCCGCCGCCCTGAATTCGCTTCAGTATATCATGGATATATTGAATGAAGTACATATACATACTTGATGTTTACACACTCCTGATAGGTATCGATAAGCTGTGCATCTCGATTTCCAATATCGGACTCATCGACATCTGGAGATGGTAAACTTAATACAGGATATTCATCATGAAAAGATCATGTTAAGACTAGGTCAAACGCACCTGGTGATCCGGTGCTGAAAATAATTCGCCTCTCCATCATTGCTACTAGACTCTTTGTTATCATCACTGTCACCAACCACCGCAGTCTTGGTAAAGGTAGATGTCGTAGCTTTGGAGGTGCTGACATCATTCACGTGTAAGGAACGCCCATACCAATGCATAGATAATTTCACAATACATACCGGAACACATCATCAGACCTCTTGGTCAAACCGAATTTGACCTTGGTACGAATCCTAGAATGTCCAGCATAAGCTAGATGTCATCAAAGGCGGACAAGTCAACTCACTTGGAATCGCCGCCTTCATCATCATCAGTGTTTTCAAGGTCATCCAATTTATGATGACTGGATTTCTGCTTCTTAGAGGGAGAATATGTATCACTAACGATGAGAACTGAATGATGAACGAGACAGATAGATAATAACATGATATTTACATATCATTGTCAATGTCTATAATATTGGGCGATGGTGAAAGATAGCGTCATTTTCCTCTGGAAAAAAAAGAAAAGCAATTAGCATCATAAGACATACATGTCATATTAAATGACTTACTTCGCTTTGGTTTCGGACAATTTCTTGGTAGGCCTAATTAACGGAATATATTAACAAAGCAAAGTAGAAATGAAGAATTCTACAAACATTTTAGACGCTTTGGAAACTACAACACTGCCAATGCTTCGAATGCTAATAATATCATCCTCTGCCTCCGATAGAGCGACACTGTCCAAACGTTAGGAGAATGTAACACAATTCGTATGTGAGTACATACACATCATCATCGACCCATTTGGCAGCGGCATGTTTCCCCTTTTTTCCCACTGCCGCACACCTGTTATTTATACGGATCAGTGACAGAACAGACAGGAAACATATGAGGTTACATAGGAGCCCTCGATCTGAGCTTTGAATTCGGTTTAGCGGTCGCAGACTTCTTGGGAGGCATTGAAACAAGAGGAACTAATGCATAGCCGAATGTTTCCTCGACTTTAAATCCACCTGTATGGAGGATGAACAATAGAACATATGACATCCCGATGACCAATCACCTGATATGCTGGTGTATGCTACAACACCACAAACTAGTGGGGTCTGGGCCATTGCTTTGCATGGCATGTTACTCGTCCCTTCTTTTAGCAAGAGAACACATATTAAGATTGAGCATATATAAACAGTACAGCATTATTACCATTACATGACAATAAATTAATATTTGAAAAGTCATCTATATCACCTTCATTAATACAAATTGATCTGGTTGATATACCATCATGAAACCATACCATACTGTTGATGAATATGCGGGCAGTAAAATGTGCATCACCAAAGTACACAATTCCTCTCAATGTGTAAGCAGTGGATATGTCATCAATTGACAAGTTTATAACTTGACTAATTATTAAATTCTCAATAGAGTCAACTGTAAACATGATTAGAGGTGGAATTTTGTTAAATGCAATAAATTTAGTAATCTCTCCCCAACACAATTGACATTTGTGCCGTTGTCTATTAACTATGATTTGAGCAAGACATGTTGAGATTGTTCCAGAAAATGAATATGAACAATGAAAGATGGCGTCACATCTATCATTTTCCAGAATGGTTATGTTTTCACAATTGATACATTTAAGACAAGTTGAAGTCATTGGTTCATTTGCTTTCATTATATAATGGGCCAAATCACTTATGGCAATGCCAACTTGACCATAAGGAAATATTTCGGGTTTATCTTGATGCAATAAATGTCTGATTGTATTTCTAACTGTTTCTAAATCTGTTGTGTGATTCTTGGATCGTTTGAATCCTAAGCTCAAAATCTTTAATATTTCATTGATGCTATTGAATCTTTTTTTCCAACTTGATGGATCTTCATTCCATATTGCTAGTAATATTGTAAAGAGTGAATCATAAGCACAGCTCCAATCTTGCGCATCCTATATAAACCCTTTTGGTTCATTTAATTCAATAGTACTTGTTTTTTGTCTTTTTTTCACTATGGAAGATGAACTTACAACTTGTTGTAATTTTCGTTTTTTATTTTGCAATACATTGGCTGTGGAATTTTTATGAGTGACAGTGATTGGAACAGTTCCTTTTGCAGGAACAAAGTTGAGGTTTCTGTAATCTGCCTTTTGATTTTTGTTCATAGGTTTAATTAATTGCCATGGAGAGGGCTGTGTTGTGTATTGATTTAGTTGCTCCATGGCTTTCCATGCAATAGCATGATGAATGTTTTTTGGAATATATGACTTTCCTTTCCATTTTCTAAATTGATCAATGATAGAATTTCGCTGATCTCCCTTGACATGGTCTGGTAAGAGTCCTTGATATTTCAGTTTGGTAATCTCATCAAGCAGTTCTAATTCTCTGAATTCCTGCCTGAGATATCCAGAAGCACCCCCAGTAATTACTTTAGGATCAAAGCCTTGCATGATGATAGTTCCTGCTGCAGAAGCACTTCTTGATAAGCAAGTATAATAGGATTGGTGGTTTCTACAACTACTGAGGTCAACTACATTGTTAGGACGAGTACGTCCTTGACATGCATAATCAGTCATTGCAAAATTAGGTAGTACCAACACTTGTTCTCTTGACAAAGATATCACATCATCATTGGGTAATGAGCACATGGTGGAAGTGACATGTTTTGTAATCGGCACAACATTTTCAGGAAGTCCTTCTATGTTAATTTTTTTTGGAGGATTCAATAATCTGACAAATAAAGTGTCCAGTACAGTTTGTTGCTCAGGACCTATTGCACTCTGCCAACCCACAACTATGCCCTCTGCTCCTTTGGTAATGCAGCACTCTGTTGCATCATTGTTCCTCAGCATCACTGGCATGCCTACACATAAGTCCAATCTTCCTGGTATATGATCAGAGGATGATGCATGTGGTTGGCTCCAAAGTAGCTTTTGGAGTGAAGGTTCCAATATCTTTGTGTGTCGAATAGGATCCAAAATTGTTGACATGTGATGAGATTTTCTTTTGCTATTGGAACTAGTAGGATCATTCCATCTGTCTATGGAATAGAATGATGTTAATGGTCTCCTATTTTCAGCAGCAAAACGTTGAATACCAAGTTCATTGATTTTGTCTTTTTGTGCATTCAATGCAGTTATAACTGACACATTCCTGAATTTCTTTTGGGCTAATTTTGGATCATTTGGACCTTTTCCTGCGATGCGAGTATGAAGAAATGCAATATCTTTGGGAGTACATGCTTTGTATCTCATGTTTTCCAAAGCAAGCCTCAGTTGGACATCTTCTTCTGACTGATTGGTTTGTCTCATATTTTCACGTAATATAACAACTGTTGTTATTTGATGCCAAAGAGCTTTGCCTATAGCCGCTTCCTGATTTGCTATAGTTTGACTGGAATTGATTTGGACACCAACGGTTCCAGAGTATAAAGGAGCACCACTCATAGCTGGTGGAAGTTGGCCAAAATCTCCTGCAAATATCATATTAATGCCACCAAAGGGTTCATCATAAACACCACGTGCTTTTGCACACTGAGCACTGATTTTATACATATCTCTGCAAGATAACATTGACACCTCATCAATGAAAATGTAATCCACACCATCAAGATTGGCACGTACTTGTGCAAGGGAACGAGATGATCCTCCCTGATTAATTCCAAGAATGGAGTGATATGTGGATCCATTTACAAGGGCAGCAGCACCACCGGTTGGTGCAAGAACCACAAATCGATGATTTTCGTTGTGTTTACCAAAAAAACTAGTCAATGCTTTGATGACTTGTGATTTCCCTGTGCCTGCCATCCCACCAAGATACATGCGTAGCTTATCAGAACTGTTAATCAAGGTAGAGTGATTCGCAATGATATGAAATGCTCTCTTTTGGTCAGTGTTCAACTTGTAATCATTGATAGTTACATCAATAAGATGACGATCAGCTCTGTTTGCAGGAATAAACATATGGTTGATGTATGCTGCATCCACTATCTTGACATCATTATATTGAAAATTTCCCAATTTATTTATGGTTGCTGTGTTTGTTGGTAAATTTTTATTTCTGTCATCGATGATTTCCTTTTTCTTTGCAAGGACTGCAGTTCTCCACAATTTTGCTGATTGTACTACAGGTGGTTCTATAGGTATCAACGGTCCTATATCTGGGGTACCATCAATACAATCATCGAGCCACCCTGACCTTTTCAAAGTTCTTTCAGCTATCAGCATTTGATCTTTCCTTTTTTGTCCTTTTTGACCAAGTTTCAGGAGTATTTCCGTGTCATTATTGTCTTCATCAATATTGTTGTTGAAGTCGTCGCCATTAAATGCAAATTCAGCATTGTGCATGTCATCCAGTTCATCAAGACCGTTTGAGGTCGCCCATGAATACCTTATATTTGCAGTATTATTCTTCTGACGTTTAGCAGAGAAATCATCTCTTGCATCCAAACATTCATACCGCAGACCAAAGTATTTCATGATCTCTAGTTCTTTTTTAGAAAACTCGTGGTCTATAAAAGCATTATCCCATGTTTGTAATTTACTTTTGAGTTCTTTGCCACTTCTCCATGGCTTGAAAAACGTTAACATTGTACAACAATAATATTCTCGATCACCACAGTCAGCCCTTGGCAAAGTGTTCGGAATAAAATTAGGAACTATGAAAGGATCATTCCCTTTCATTTTGGCATGGTGGGTAAGATATTGTGGATGATTGGAATGTAAAGTATAATCATTTTCAAATTTTGTCAATTTATTAAGATCAACCTCATTTGTTTTATCAGCTATTTCTGTGCCTGCATGTCTATTCAAACTATCAGGTTTTGGAATTTCATCTATCTCCATGAGTATATCATTATCAACGACATCAGACAAGTTGTCATCACTGGAATAGTCAACATTAGTAGGTTCAGTGCAAGAGTCAGACAAATCATCACAGCCTAGATTGTCAAAAATTTGGTTTTGCACTGGTTCTTTTCTGGCCCTTTTGGTCTTTGTTTTGGTGCGTCTTTTCTTTGGTTCCATAGTGGCAAGACGTATCCAGTCATACAGTGATACATTATCATACAAGGCGGGTCTGAACATATAATTATTTACTTTGGAAAGTCCAATGTATGCGCCATTATTCTTACCAATAACAACCTTTTGTGCATTATTTTGGTCTTCACATATATTAGGAATTTCTTCATCAGACCATGCACTGATAACCTCTTTAACATAAGATCTCCAAAAGAATGGCACGAATTTATGACTGGTGTAGTGATCAGGATTTCCAAGGACATATAATGAAGCCATTGGAGCACCAATTTCCATTTTGGAGGTGAGTGAATTGACTATTTGTGTAAACAGCTTTCTGACTTTGTCTTTTCTTTTTAGGTCGCCACCAATCATTTCGGAATTCTTATCAAAAATACTTTTTATCACTTCAAAAATGCTATAGGTCTTCAAGGAGAATTTTGTAATATAATCTGTTATGTATGCAACTATGGCCTTTATAGCAGTACCTGATAATAAGCTGGTCACATCAGAATTGCATCGTAGCATATATGTAACTTCAGGTGTCACCGTGTTCATCCAAGGTTCACCATGCTTGAGGTTGAGAGCACCAGTGTTAGGTTCTACAAAAGTTTGTTGAAAGATATCACGGGGAAATCGTCGTTTACATTCACCTTTTGAATTAAGACAGTATGGCTTTTTTTTGCCATCATGCCTGTTATGTACATTTAATCGCAATAAAAGATCATCTACAACATCTTGAAACCTTTGCCACCATGTTGATCTTTTGTTGTGATATTGACAATTCATGGAACAATTATATGATGGTGGATCTGGCATGACACATGTTGGTGGTTGATATTCAGGTTTCGACATTGTCTGTTCCATTTTCTGTGATACCTCATCTTTAGAACCTGTCATGAATTGTCCTACACACAAACTTTCCAAATATTCCACTAATCTTTTCTGAAAGTCAGAATTTTCACCCATAATTTTGTCACATATTTCCTGAGGTGTAAGGCATCCCTTTATCCACAACAGCATATGAAGATGCAAGGTAAGACGTCCTTGTTCCTCTACCGTTGCATAATAACCTGATGTGTTTCCATACAGGCCAGGATGAGATTCATTTATTCCTAATATATGTTTGATGAACATTTCAGTAGTAAAGTGAAAAAAGCGGGCTCCAGCAACTGGATTGTTTGCAATTAGTTTGTAACAATCCTGGGGTAGACGTAGTTTAGGATAAAACTTTTCTTTGTTGTCAGCATAATATAAGCATAGTGGGTGATTGATGTCTGCAGGTGCAAAAGTGATAAACCAAGTCGGAGCACCAATATAGGATATCAGAGACCAAATCTCATTTCGCATGTATTTCTTGTTAGTAATTGAACCTTTGACCTGACCAGCTACGTGATCCAGATCAGAAATGAGTTTATAGCATGCTTTCTCTTCCGATGTATCTGGTTTGACTCTATCACCTCTAGATAATCTCTTAGAGAGGTCATCCAAAACAGCTGTATTGATATTCATCAGGCGATCTGCAATATCATTGAAATTATGTTTATTAGTCAACAAATATCCTCCGGTTGTACTGTCCTTGATTTGTTCTTGATTGAATGCAATCAATGGAAAATAGGGATCGGTTTGAAATCTTTTGTCATGGTACATCAGGAGATGTCTTTTGTGCATCATATCACTGATGCTTAAAACATCATTGTCTATGCTGCTAATACCACCCAAGCCATATGGAAATAGGCAGGGAAACATCATAGGATATAACTGAGGATTATTAAAGAACGATTCTGGATTTCTAGCATGGCTTATGGCAAGAACACCACCATGGTCATCTATCAAGTGCTTGGTCGCTCTAGCTATTAATGCCTTTGGACTTGTAATATCTAGATTTTCGCCAGTTACTCCACTAACAACAAAGGGACAAGGCCCATCTTCCACACCATCTTCCACTTCATTGTCAAATGCACTAGTGGCTTCTGGTTCCTTATTTGTGTCTGCTGGTCGATATGCAACCACAACAGGAATTCCATGATCTGGATATTGTGCTAGATTTTCATAGGAGATATCTAAATCATAGTAATCCATGTGATTCAATTTCAGCCATTCTAAAGCTGCAGAAACTCGCCTTCGGCGAACCAATAAAGGCGTTCGCTCCATGTCTTCTGGAGTTGGTCTGGCAGGACCAGTGAAAATAAACGCTAGCACTTCATCAAGTTCTTTAATTGTTGGAGGCAACCGTTGATATATCTTTGGTGTTGGGTTTTGAAACATGATGGCATTTGCTTTCATTTTATGCATCCCAGAGGAGACACGAACAATACATTTGTTGTGATGAACACGGGCAATCAAAAGTTGTTCAGCAAATGTTAGATTTTGAAGTTGTGCAGGAATTCTTCCCATCCAAAGTCCATTCGCCAAAGCATATTTGGGAGTTTGGCCTTTATTCAGACTGAGCACACATGGTTTGCATATCCATTTACATGTGTCATCTAGCACTGGACCTTTGATATCCTCTATTGGATCAGAACAATGATATCGTTCACATCTTGTGATTCCCATATTGTCTCTAGTTAATATTTTCAGATTAACCTTCGTCTTTGACAATAAAGACATGTTTTTCAATGCAACCAATTGACCACATACAGCACACCCACTTTCTTGGAAACATTCAGGTGATGTATCTCTGCACCAGTTGCTGATTATGGTTTCCTTCAATTCAATAGATGGAGGAGGAGGAGGAAATAATTGCTCATCTGACTTGTCCAATTCTTCTTTCATTTGAGCCTGAGTTTCTTCTTTGCCGCACTCATATGTTTCTGTCATTTTTTGTCTTCTGTACCACTGTTTACACAGGTCTTTATGTGATTTAATATCATGCACATGAAAAATAGAAACATGAGTATCACAAGCTGAACAATTATGCCTCATTAATGCCACAGATAGATCTTGTCCATGTAATCTTCGTAATGTCTTTGACAAATATATACCATGTATTGTTGTTATTTCACCAATATCCTTCACTGTCAAATTTGGCAGAAGTTCATGTAAAGGCATTTTAACACATGCATATGTTTTTCTATCTTCATATAAAGTGTTGGCTGTTTGTTCATCAATATGCCCCACATATTCGAATAATATGTCAGAATCATGGTTGATATTATTAGACGGTAGCATAAAAGATTGAAGAAAGCTAAACTTGAATGTTGGTATTCGTTTACCACCACCAATGTAGTCATAAGTGTCCGAATAAATTCAAATTGAACACAATTATGTTTGAACGGCTATGCCGTATTATGAAACATAGTGTGGTCCACAGCAACGTTGCATGTGATAGAGAACTAGTAATACAATGAAATAAATATGTTTTGAAATCATGTCGTCTCAATAGCGATCGCATGAGCAATGCTTTGATCATTTTACAACGACATTGGACAGTGATAGGTTTGAGAAGACAATACAAAGCAAAGAGATATTTAGGAGGTAAGAAATATGTTCTTGCATATTGAATAGAACGTATTCGCATTTTGAAGGCGCTATTTTTAAATGTAGTCCAAACGAATAATGGATCGACTGTCAAGTTATCTTTTGTTTCTTTTGTTATTCCAATGATCTTTACATATAGTGTTGCATTTATTTGCATCAATATTGTTGCATCGCCCTGATCTGGGGCCAACTCATGTTCTATGAGTTTTCTTTGAAAAACATCCAATTCTTGGGTCAAGGTCGATATCACAGGACAGGAAATTGGTTCAGGAGAGATATACATAAGTTTGTCTTGGCATAGTTGTGGAAATAATGTTGCATTTGCAAGGAAATATAGATAAGTCAAACATGCAATGCAGACACGGATGATGTTGTGGGGATTCATGAGGATTTGTGACAGTAAGAGGAAACACCACCCATTTAACTAGTCAAGTGGTTCGGATCATGAATAACAATTAACACAATGGGATTGATCATATGACATTATATTATTTGTAAGCTTTTCCCAAAACACCATAAGGCGTGCCTGAATCTTTAGAAATCTGTGTTTACTTTTTTTATTCCATTCTATGTTCCTGTGACATGCCTTGATACAGGCCAAAAATGCATCTGTATCATGAATAGCTGCCTTACGATCTTATTAGGGGTCTGGCTGACAAGACATTGATCAAACCGACTGAGAAGAACAATGGTACCCCCTTTTAAGATATTTTGTGGATTTAATCTTCAGAGTCTCAGTGATATTTATTTCTGGCTTGCTCAACAGACAAAACAGGTATTGAAGTTGAACAACCAGGCTGTTTGACAACTGTGCATATTTGACAATTGCTTGGTAATTCATGGAAATTATCATTGTTCTTCATCCTTGTCAGAAATACATTGTCATTTTTATGGAGCTGTACGTATCATTCCCACACAAGTATACTGTATTATTCCGGTACCAAAGAGTCATAGCTCCCCTTGGAGTGACAGTTATATCTTCCACTACAAGAGGGGGTTTTGTTACTCTTGTATCATTGTATCCTCATTTAATAGGTCCATAAAGTTCGTGATTCTGGTTTCTTACATATATTCAATTTGAATTTTCATTAGCCCGAATGAGAGTCATCTCAGGTTGTCCTTCTCAAGTTGAGTGTGTAGGTGGTTGTACAACTGAACTGAAAGTAATGCATTCACCAGGATATATTTTAGACAAACAGATTTTCAGTCAACAAGATTGATGCCTTATGCTGTATCTATGCTCACTATCATGCTCAATTCTTATGGTCATAGGACAGTAACACAAACCATTTTTAACGGAGCAAAAAGAAATACATATATAGAAACTGTACAAATGTTAATAGTAGCGATGTATGAGGAGGACATTTGAGGGCACAGATTGTCACCAAGTTTCCAGAAATCAACGACTGGGATACAGTTTTTTTAGTCAAATATAATGAATACTCCACAAAAGAAGGACTTACCCCTCCAAAATTAAGGCCCGGGATCAAGTTTGGATGTCGATGGCTTGGGAGATGAAGGCCTCGTTTGGCTTGGAGTAATGGAGAGTAGGATTTCGGGTGGAACGATGTTGCTCCAATCCACATCCATTGATGAAGCGCTGGGCTCTGCAGGGGTCGATGACTGGTGGCGTGACGATGCACGCGTATTGGGACGGAATCCTAGGACATGGAGAAGATCAGAATTGGAATATATACAGCCTATGATGTAATGTTGAAATACATACCCGGAGTCGGAGACTTCTTCGGTGGCTTCACCAGGTTGAGTTTCTCTACGATAATGCCCGCTTGCTCCGAAGCAACATCCAATTTCCTCCTCTTTGCCATCTCGCCATCCTCGTGACCATCGCTGGGAGACATCTTTTCAGGTTCGGGAGATCCGTCATCGTTGTCCATGGTTATATCATTATCAACATCCAACAACCCCGCCCACTCTGGTCCTAAAATGTCCAACTTCGCGGATTCCGGTGCCACAACATCCGGCTCGGGGGCGATGGGTGGCTTAATCTCCATTGTCAATTTCTCCGATGCCGATTGCCGGGTTGTGCGCGACGACCCAATTTCAACAGCGACTGCGAGATGTCAGTGCATTAATCATAACAAGGTGAGCAACGTACGCATTTGGGCCTTAGACCGCTTCTTCTTTACTGGGGCTACGTCCTCCTCCATCTTTATGTCGTCTATACATGAATAAATGTGTTGGATCATCGTTTTGATATTCGGAATTCAATAACTCACCCTCATCGTCGTCCTCGGCTTTGGACTTGATTGTGCGCTCTGTCATGATGAAGGGTTTGCATGTATGACAATCACAGACAATGAAAGTACTTACTGGACTTGGGCTTGGGCTTGGGCTTCTTTTTGTCCTTCTCGGACGAATTGTCTGCGCCACCTGAATATTCAATAGATCTATACACCACTATGGTTGAAAATTTGTACAAACCAGCAGAAGATGCCTTCTGTTTTTTGACCGATTTTGACTTGGCTTTGCCCTTGCCCTTGCCCTGGGCAACTGGCTCCTCTGCAAATGTACTATATCATTAGCACAATCACACATGTAATTCTAGATCACACCTTCATCATCATCTGCCACATCAGAATCGACGAGGACACTATGTCCTTTACACCAAGCAATAACATGACCGATGATCTCGAGCTTTGTGGCATCCGGAAGCCCACCGAATGACCAATTTGCCAAGGTTCCGCTGTGCCATGCTGGCACGGATTCGTCGTATTTTGCCCAATCTATGATGCCAGACGTGAGAATTCATTTGGCCATAAATACATATATACTTACCTAGATCCTCGGGCTTGATCTCGGTGTTCACAGCGCCATGTTGAATCAAAGCCGATGGAGAATGTTTCCCGACATAAAATTCTTTCAGGAGCCAATCATCGAAGATCTTGCTTCGCCAGTCACGGGTAACCTCGTTTGCCCGTTTCGCCACCAAGACTTCTGCCCAAATTTCGTCCATGACGGTGTCGGTATACTTGAGGTAATCCCGAAGTGAATCGGTCCCTTCCTTATCATTTTTGACGTAGTCCGGCGAGTAGTTGGGTGCCTTGTTGTATGCGATGGCTGCTGTCGCGTAGATGTACATATCCATTTGATAAATCAAGCGACGGAGCGGTTCCTCGTATCGTTCGGGGATTTCGCGCCATAACTCACCTCGGGCGGTGGCATCGTGGGGGTGTGTCTTCAGTACATAGAGATTACGAGAAAATACGGGAATGGTGCCGGATTCCTTGTTGGGTGCCGGAATCTTGGGCGGGACCATGTACTGGATTTGGAAGATGCGATGTAGCTCCTGCAGCTTTTTGGGCGGCGCATCAGGCCAGTACTTGAAGGCGGCGGGATTGACAGTGGGAGTTGAGGTTTTGACGACTGGCAAGGACATGGTAGATGAAATAAAAGTTTTTTGGTCGACGTGTGAGGCGATTTGAGAGCAAAAGAAAAGGGCGGATTTATTACTCAACGCTCCAGACTATGAATACAGATGTCACGACCACGTGACCAGATCAATTGCCACATGTTCGACCTCATGTTCGGCTTCTTTGCATGCATAAACAACAGATCTATTTATTTATGTTTTTGATGTGGCTCGAGCTTAGAAGTTGTCCAAAGCTAGTAATTGCACGCAGAAAACCGACATGTGCAGCGTATGGAATATTTTTCAGTTGGTAAGGCAATAAATCGAGTTAATTCGTTCGATGAATATTCACGGACTGGTCCGTTGACGGAAAAGCACAACAAGTCTGACTTGTTGGATGGATGTAGAAGGACTAGATATACTACAACAAACATGTTGTTGGGTGTGTTCGGTCACCGGACATGTTTGGTGGATGTCAATGTACGACTAGATATACTACACCGAACACACCGAACATGTTCGATGTGTTCGGTGTGATATATCTAGTCACAACCGTTGGTTGACATCCACCGAACATCTCCACTGAACACACCGAACATGTTCGATGTGTTCGGTGTGGTATATCCAGTCACAACCATTGGTTGACATCCACCGAACATCTCCACCGAACACACCGAACACGTCCGATCTGTTCGGTGGATATTGCTCTTTCAAGACATTTAAATGATTACATTGCTGATCAACGTGTTTGGCACGTGTTCGTTGTTTTATCATTGCCACTCTTGTCAGGTGACATAATTCCGACGTCTTATAATTAGAAGGTTTGTGGAATCGTCACCACCCGCTATCAACCACCCTGAAAGTAATCAATCATTAAGGTATTGATGTATTAATGATATCTGTGTCTGTTCCTCATACCATCCATCCGAAATCCTGCCTAGGTCCACAAACATGCCATATAAGAAGGAACATGGTTATGAACTTTGCATGCACATCTGCCCTGGTCGAAAATGCGACTCTCCAAAAACGAAATGTCTTTTGTGGAAGAAGGAAGGCAACTCCTGCCAAAGACATGTCGGATCCGCACACCAACATCCCAAATGCGTTTCGTCTGGAATTTGTCCGCAGTCGGTATGTCTTGGTCGCAACATACGTGAAAATTCGCAGGGTGTCCGCAATGCGACGGCCGCGGAACTCGATCTCCTTCCATGCAAAAGGCTATCATCCGACTCTGAGATGGAAACATCATCTGACTGTGAAACGGAACCGCCAACCACCGTAAGCAACAATGAACGCCGTATAACCACATTAAGCAACAATGACGGCCGTGTTTTCAAAATCCTTTTTATCCTTGACCCAACAACTTGTATCGCGAGCAAAGCCGCAGCCATTAACGATCTTGCATTCGTCACCACGACCATATCCGACATCGAACTCGATACCATTGCCCATCTTGATGGTTACGTCCATATCATCAAGTCATACAAGAGTCGCTATTCAGCATGTATTCAAGAATGGGTAATGTCTATTGTTTAATTTGTGGATTGTTGATACTGAAACGTATTTCACAACAAACAGGTTTATATCGGAATGCGACTACATCATGAGGATGGAGCCCGGCGCTTCAATGTCAAATACATATTTTGGCCCGAGTTCCTTCATGCAATACTTCGCCATCAAGACAAAGGCGATACGTGGCAAAAGTTCGCATCGGCAGATTGTGTATTTGGTGGTGTGGATATGGGAATGTCATACATGTAAGATTGACATCGCTTTAATTAATTCTGCTCCGTTTTCGCTGCATTATACTGATGTCTTGACAGCGGTAACCAATACGGATTGACACTGGAAAATGTGTCGATTTTCATGACTGGCATGGACGAACTCTGTCGAACGGCACACATCTGGCCGCCTCCGAAGCAGATGAACACAGTCCATTCAAAATGGATACAAAATCAAAACTTGCTTCATGTCGCTTTGAATGTAACGCATACGATACGCCCTCAAGCAAAATTATTAAATGATGGCGACCAATTCCCACCGAATATTGTCTTGAAACGGACACACAGCGACACCGGTCATCACGTCCTATTACCTGGCGACGCCAAGCGAAATTGGGAATACATGCGCAATAACTGTGAGGTTCCAGGTTCACATTGGTTTGGGCAAACGTACATCGAACCACTGAGTAAGATGGGCGAATGGCGTGTGTTTCTAGTTGGTGGAAAGGTCGTGTATACGGTGCACACCCTGTACAACAAGGAAAGCAAGTCCTGGAAGTGGGATATCGTCTCAAGTTTCTATACCTTGGATGAGTTAAGGTGAGTGCCCTTCATTTTCACTTGTCATATCATATGTATGATTGTCTTAACTTTGTCAGAATATTTCAAACGCAGGGGACTCTATTGAAGACGGTGGCGTGCAATCCGGACAGGGGCGCCATTTCTATTTGAGAGCAAGGCAGAAACGAGTTCTTCGACTTTGTCCAAAAGACCTATGAAGGGCTTTATGCGATAGAGTCCAATATGGTTGGTGGAAAACCATCGATGAGTGTTTTTTGCAGTATGGACATATCGCTCATTGTGGATTCCAAAACGGATACTGTGTCCTATTTCGTGAACGAGGTGGAACGTTATCACACATGCAGCCTCTGGTCGAACATGAAGTCAGGTCCGAAATCCGTTCGAGCACCCATTGGCTCATTAGCAGACACTTTTGCAGGGGTTTTCTATAAATGGTTGATTGACATCAAAGGTCCATACTCATATTTGTAATATTATCTGTACAGTCAATGGATCGGTTCGCGTTTATTTCACAAAACAGACATAAGATACAAATATAAATGATGCTAAGTGGAGCAATCATTTCGGCACTCCCAAGACCATGACCCATTGCACATTGAGTGAAATGCTCTTCATCATGTCATCTACACGCTTGAATGTATTGATGGTGTGTCCAACAACGACACAGGATCCTGCAGGGATATTGTGCGGGAAGATGGGTAGTTGCTGGAGCGATATGAGAGTGGACGTGAAGTCCGCTTTGACTTTGCGTGCATCATAGATGGGCACTGACAACACATACTTAAGATATCAATTTATATTAGACGACCGGATGCTTACCAATATCGTAAAATGATAGAGCGGCCTTATGATAAGATGGAGTGGGTCGACGAGTGAATGGACTAAGTTGTACATTTTTGGATGTCGATGCCTCTATGAAAATCGATTAGGAATTACAACTAAAAATGATTAATGCACAAACTGGGAGATGTATCCATTCCACTTGCTGTGGTCGTTGAGAAGGACACATAGTCCTTATACAGTTGGGCCCGAAATTCGGACTCGCGAATCACCATTCCAATAGCACCGACATATCGCTCCCATTCCCCTTGAAGTAGTGCACCCTGTATAACCTTGACCGGCTTTGTATTGCCACCAATCTTGGGCTCATCGAGAAAGCAGGACTCAACTATGATGACCGATGTAAAGATCGTCGGCATTCCACCTCCGACTGCATGAAAGAAGTTGCGACCAAATGCACCAGTGGAGATATGGGCAGGGTTATCACGAGAGAGATTAGAGTACCTCCCAGATCTATCAAATGTAATGGCGGAAACCAATAACCTATATTATATCCAATGAATCGACCAAATTGACCTCAAATTGCTGTTCAAATAACGTACTTTCTGTTGATCTTGTAGATGTCAGTGATGATATCACTGAACTGTGGGTTGCCATTCCCAATTGCACTGGACCAGGATACCATTGCTGCTGCCCTGAATGGTTATGAGTAAATGACAAGGGTATAAATGCAATTGCATACTTGATATTGACACAGTCTTGGTAGGTGTCAACAAGTTGAGGATCCCTCGTGCCAATATCGGACTCATCAACGTTCGGAGATGGTAAGCTAGATTCACGACATCTACATCAAACACCACGGTGTAATAAGATCCAACACACCTGGTGATCTGCGTCAGTGCATAGGTCAGATCTCCTTCATCGCCACTGGAGCCTTTATCATCGTCGGTATCATCGAGCATGATGGCCTTCATGGACTTCGACTTCTTGGATGGAGTATTAGAAACGCTGTTACAATTAATGAATGAGAATATTCATATCGGCACGTAAAATACACACGAAATTGGCTTATCGGGGTTCTTCATCAAGGCTACTTTGCGACGATGCCTAAACAGTCAAACGATTTGTTTGAACAAATGGATATGTCTATGATAACCGAACAACTCACTTAGAACCGTAATCCTCTTCCTCTTCCTCTTCCTCCTCTTCCTCACCGTCTCGTGATTGATTAGATGCAGCTTTCAATTTCTTGGTGGGGGAAGGCGTTTTACTATAGATAACCTGTCAATGATGAGACAATACCTATGAAAAATATTTACACATTGTCGTCATTGTCGGTGACATTGGGAGATGACATTTGACGTTTCTTTCCACTGTAACAGATTGATATCATGGTGGATATATTTGATATTGAAACACTAACACGTCTTTAACGTTGCGAAACTTGACGGAATGCCTAGGAGGATATTGATATTTGTTAACTCATATTGGATAACAATGATATGTGATTATAGATACCTTGTGAGCGTTGACGGTGCCATTACACTGCCAGTGCTTTGAATACTGATGGCATCATCATTAGCATCGGACAAAGCCACACTGTCCATTGGTCAAAATAGATAACGATTAAAATGATGACACATACATATCATCATCAGCCCAAGTCTTGATGACCTTCTTCCGCTTCTCGATTGTTGCAGAAGGCCGTCTTTAGTGCATGCAATAGAAACTTCAGTTATACTGAGTAAAATAGGGATGCATACATGGTGGCCTTGGATTTTGCTTTCGAGTTTGATTTCGTGGCGGTGGACTTCTTGGGAGGCATTGGAGAGCGGTAAAAGTTGATGGAATAGTGGATATCATCTCCACTCACGCTTTAAATCACTCAAAAACAATAAGCTATGAATTTAAGATGAATCGGTGAATCCAAAACTTCAACAATAACATCAGAGGATCCACCATTGGCACATGCTCATATACCAAACGAGGCTTCTTGGGCCATGTACTCCATGCAAAGCGCAAAGGTATGCATGAAAAATGGATGACTGTCCACATGATATTCGCCACAAGTTTATACTGGTAGATTTCATGAATTGTTGACAAATTCAATTAAAGTTAGGAATGGAGACTAAACAAAAAGGGGTATTCATAAAACAAAAATGCATAATGCCAAATTAAGAAACATGGGGTATACTAACGGATATTGATGCATAATGGATAGGGGCTAATTTTAATGCTGTGCACACATATACTGTGATGCAGAATTAATGCGGAAAAGCTGGAGTACATGCTTGACTATACCATATCCAAACCAGACAGCTGACAACCAACATTATGTGGTGCATTTGAAAGACATGGAAAGGATCCGTATTATGCAAAATGACGCAAACTTCAATATTGAAGAATGCAATACAAAAACAAAAGCAAAACGGATCCTGAAAGCTATCATCACATGGACATCAAAAGCCAATATGGATATGATCGGTGATGGCGGAAGATATAATCCATGAAGTGGACGAAATTGTGCCATGCAATATACATCTCACCACTGCTTTGTACGTGATGGACAACTATTACAACTTCAAGGGTGCATGTTAGCAATATCCACCATATATATACTGGCTAGTATTTGACACCAAATTGACAGCTGAACATCTGCAGGAAATCATATCTGCACGCTTAGACGATGATGAAAGTCAGCTTGCGAAGGCCACAAACGTAAGTCATTGGATTTGAAAAGGTATATCATATTGACCGCATTGCCAGATTGCAAATGTCAATATTGTGCATGTTGACTCTCCAAATTGCTGGAAGTTTACACTTCCAACCAATGATGAATCCGAACATCAAGAATTGGTATTAAGTTTGCAAGCGATTTTGGTGGCGAAAGATCTTCCACCCATAACAACCAGGTATGTGCTAAATTCGTATCAATTCCTTGAATACCATTCTGATGAATCACTGCAATAGTCAACCAGAACGCCGAACGCCCTTCATACGTCAAAGCATAGTCGTAACTGGCCTTGATACAACAGGCTTTCAATCCTATATCGATAACCTTCGGATTCTGCACCAGAAACTGGCTCGTCAATTTCCTGACAAAGCAATGTAAGCTTTTACGCCTTCTACATACATGGATTACATGGCACTCGCAATAGGAACCCGATATTTCACTGATCGCCGACATGACAACACTTCCTCTCACATTCCATTCGAGTATGTCATCGATCCAAAAGGCATATTAACCTCACTTGCGAATTCCCGCTACTTTCATGGCCAGGACAATTGCGTACTTTATTACAAGTTGAAGTCTGATAGAAATCGACATTGGTGAGTGACGATGAATTGGGATCACATCCCTACTGATGGAAATATTTATTAGCTTCATTCCAACAAACCCAACTTGCTTTAGAATCGGTGATATAGTGGAGGTTCAGTTTACAATATCGGCAGTTCCGGTAAAGAAGGATAAATTCAAGATGATTCTGAATCTACGGTCATTGGCACTGGTAGACAGTGACTTCACAGAGGTAACACTTTAATACATCAAGAATTAAACGAATACTGATGTATATTCTCAGGAAGCAACTATGATTCGCAACAAGACAGCTTTGCCTACACCAACTACACAGCCCAGAATAGCCATCAAACGGCATGTTGGGTATGTGGAAGAGGGTAATGATGCAGAGGGTGTTGTGGAAACAAGGCGACGCTTCTATAATATGAATATAGACCGATGCTAATGTATAATATTGTATGTGTACTCAACCCATTGATATGTTACAGCTGTTTTGCTATCTGATGGCAGCAACTGCACCTTTTTGAATCAATTGAGAAATTTGGACTTGGTAGAATTTTGGGTGCTGTGTTTTGTATCTCATGAAATACTATTTGGATTAAGATGGTTATACAGGGAAAGTTGTACTATGTCTTGAGGACTATCTACGCCTGTAATTACATTTGAACAATATTTAGGATATAGTGAGTTGTTGATGAAATAAAAGGTAGACCAGTACTTTTTGACGCCCAAAATGATACTGTCAAATTATGACATCGAAAGAGCTCATATGAAGAAGACTGGAGGGAGAAGGTTGTTCATCTTTTCAAGGCCTAGAAGTACATATACCATATTCTTCTCTATTTTTGTCCTTTGAGCCGTCATTGCATCTGTACTATGTTTGTCTGTCACTAGGCTCGAAATACAACCAGAATCATAAACTGTATAACCATCTTGATCCAAGCAGTATTTCATGAGATACAAAACACAGCACCCAAAATTCTACCAAGTCCAAATTTCTCAATGTGCCTTTTTGCTGAAAAGATGAGAATGAGCTATTGAAAATCCATTATCTACCTATAATCCAGATTTAATGTTTGCATATTCTCTTTGTATCACCACTGGATAGCTAACTATATCCAATGTTCAATGTGTACTGATCACATATGACAATAGTAACCTGAACATATTGACCGAACACATTGACCGAACACACCGAACATGTCCAATATGTTCGGTTTGTGGTCCATGAAACTGAATTACAATTCATTGTACAAATTCAATCAAACTACCTTTACTTCGCATATGTGATGCATAACCTTTTGTTCAAAGACGTGTCATATTAACTGGACGAAATCTGCAGGTACAACAAGCATATTTACTCCTTTATATCTAAATTGATGACGAAATTCACTGCTGTACTGAGAAGCCTATGTTGCTATGTTCCTGCATTGATACCATTGGATTGTATCTTGGCCCAACCTTCACCTCTTCCCATCCTGCCATAAATATGATGCTTTGCTATTTAATAATTGCTTTCCAATCATATTATTTTGTTCTGGCATGATTGGAGCTTCTCTTGAACTAATTATGTTCCTTGTCCTTGTGTCTGGATCTCGAATCATTATGCAGTTGACTGCATTTATTGTACTATTTTCGTGTCCTTTGATGAAACATCAACAAATTATACACCTCACCCTTATGAGCCCATTCAATGAATACATTGAAACAGCATCTGGGGTACCAATGTGTGAACTCCATAGTTTCTCAATGTTGATAGCTCTGCTTGCACTTTCTCTGCTTCAATATGGGATGTCAAATATGGCACATAATGCACATCCAACAACTGTCCAGACTTTTATTTCTGCTATTATTTGTGCAATTGCAATGCCCCGGATTCAGGTAGGGACATCTGCAAAACACTTTGTGCCGAAAAATGATGAACCCGCCGGTTAAACCAGTGTTAAACCTGTTCCTTGTGATTCCAATGTACATAGCTGTTATATGTATCTGTAAACAAAGATATCATATCTGGTTCATTCAGTCTATATTGCACTGGCAATTCCTCAGAATACAGCAGGGATACTAGTTGGACAATACAGAACTCTCAGTACTGTTCAGACAGGTTTTCAACTCATCCATATGTCATAATGCACATTACACCAACAAAGAATACGATTATTGTCATGAAGTTGACTTAGCAGTGGACTACACTTTCCCAACTTGGCACCTTTGATCTGGTGACCTTATTGTTCTTGCTCATTTGAGACAACAAATTCTCACAGTTACAAAGTCAGCAGTCACACGGTTTCAAATTTATTCACAGGGCTTCAAAATTGTTCCCACAGTTTGCAACAATTGTTCCCACGGCTTGGCAAATTAGAGTCTGACCCTGAGTTGAAAAATCCACTGTATAGAACGATTCCCTTATAGGGACTCGTAATATGGAACCTTTTGAGTGGAAGAAATGATGGATGGACGTGTTATCAAAGCCAGGATAACCGGGATTCATGAAAACCGGATATCGTTGACTAAAGGAAATGAAGGATTAACATGTGATCAATGTCATGGTGGCCGGGTCTCAATAAACGCGGAATATCTTGAGCAGGCGGAGGGTGCGTTAGCTCCTAATCAATGTCGGGATAACCGGGTCTCAATAAACTGGAAACAGTCTGAGCAGGAGAAATGATGGAAAGGCTGTTAACCAATGCCAGGATGACCGGACTTCGATGAAACAGCAACCTCTTTGGCGAAAGAAATGATGGATGAGCTCGATCAATGCTGGGATGGCTAAGTTCGTTCATAAATAGAAATTCGCTAACCAAAAGGAGATATTGCCAGTTCGATACATATCGGCTTGGCTGACAAATACAATCAAATCAGTACAGGGGCTACAACAACAAAAGGATCAAGATATTGCGGCACCGTAGCTGGCTGTGCAAACGTATTCTGTTTCAAACGTAAATGCAGAAACACTAAACGACATCCACACAATACCTATAATCAGAAGATTGAGAATGAAAATGTCACATGTGTATTTTGTGCTGAAGCATGTGATCAGGATATAATCGTACATTCCGAGAAAAGTATTTCTCTATATCAATCAACTTTTTCTTCCATATTCAACGATGGACGACCATTATAATTTCGCAGACGCATGTGAGCCATACATACGCATACATTCACTCATCCCTGATATGACATTGACAGCCAAATACTTGGAAAGCCTCATAGCCACACGATTAAATGACGATGATACTCAACTAGTGAATTCCGCAAATGTCAGTAATCACACTGAAAAGATTATCATGTTGATCATATGCACAGATTTCGAATGTCAATGTCATACATAACAATTGCCCAAACTGCTGGAGATTTACATTGCCGGCGACAGATACAACGGAACCAGAAGAATTGGTCTTAAGCCTGCAAGCAATATTGGCAAAGAAGGATCTACCACCCATCACAACAATGTAAGGGTAATATATCTTATATGACAAGAATACTTTATAGAACTCCAATAGTCCACCCGAACGCCAAATCCCATTTATCCGTCAAAGCGTTATCGTTACAGGTCTTAATACCACAGGCTTCAATTCCTTTATCGATAACCTTCATATTCTGCATCGGAAGCTAGCTCGTTATTTCCCCGAACGTGCCATACAGGACTTTATGCCAGCTACCTACATGGAATACACCGCATTAGCAATAGGAACCCGATATTTTACTGATCGCCGATCCAATGACACGTCCCGTGAAATCCCATTCGACCGCAATGTTGATCCCAAAGGCATCCTAACGTCCATGGCCAATGCACAATATTTCCATGGAATGGACAACCGGGTTCTTTATTTCAAGTTGGAGTCAAGTGGGAATCGATCTCAGTGAGTGTTTGATCATTATGATACAAATACCCGGATTACAAGAAAAAACATATTAGCTTTGTGCCTGGAAATCCTATTTGCTTCAGAGTTGGTGATATCGTTGAGGTTCAATTCACAGTATCGGTGGTTCCTGTGAGGGGAGACAAGTTCAAGATGATTTTATGCCTGCGATCATTGGCGTTGGTTGAAAGTGACTTTACAGAGGTATCGTTCATATCTTTGCTGTAATTCAGATGTCCACTAATTTGTACACTCTCTCAGGATGCGGCCATGAATCGAAAGAACACAAATGTATACGCGCCCACTCCATTATCCAGAATTTCAATCAAACGCAGAGTAGGCTACGACTATCTAGACGATAATGCGGACGATATCGTGGAGACAAGGAGGCGTCTCAAAAATATGAATATTGAGCGAAGGGATTAATGGGGTATATGGATTCTGTTCCAACATCCACAGCCCTTTGGTATTCATATCTATGAAGACTATCTCACAATATATTTTGTACTACCACCGAAACTTTTGTAATACTTACTGTGCCAGGATTTTCATAATAGGATGTCAAAGTATTCCTCACAGTAGTTTAAAACATTTGTAGAAGTCCATCAAAGGAACGCGGAATATACTTGAAAGAATTTGTTGGAGTGCTCCTTCAGGTATTTGTAATACCGCAAGAGATTTGTAGCAGTTTTCAAAAATTGTACAGGTTCATGGTTTTTGTTATGCAGCTTATATAGATGTGTAGTAGTACTTAAAACCTTTGTGGTACTCCTCATTAACACGTAATGCCTTCAGGTATTTGTAATATTCTATTATACAGACGATGTCGGCAGGCGAAATTCCGAAAATCCCATTGTACATGGCTTGTCAGATATATGTCAAGTAGGGAGTTGTATAATGGTCACAGAACATGCATACCAGCATCCAAACATATGACAAGCCATATTTAAAACTGTTAGTGCAGCGACATCCTTATTAAAATTGTTTGTTGCTGAATCTTATCACCAATTGTATGAGAATGTATTCTATATGGGATTTGGGCAGCAACATCTTTTTGAGAATTGTTGTGGTTTGCCGAACGGTTGACGAACAGGTCATGGAAGCACCATTTGGCAGATTCTCATTAAGCACAAGTACACTAATGCATGGTAAATGGCTTGGTGAATGATTGCAAAATGGGTATTGCTCCGTATGCAGTACTATTGCGCAATCATTGCTGGATAATATAATCCAATGTATTATGCCTGGTATTTGGGCAGGAACATTTTTTTTGAAGTTGTTGTGGCTTGCTGAATGGTTGACGAACGAATCGAACGCTGTTTGGCAAGTGCTTGTTAAGTCATATAAATATGTATTAATTCCAAAATCTTGTCTTACATGTCTTATGGGTTATCACACACCTGGGCGAAGATTTACAGCAATCATTGTGTCGATGGTACTGTATACTAAGCAATACACATTTGACAAGTATCTACTCAGACATGTAAGACAAGACTTAGGCATTAATATATTTGTGACGGCTTAGATGGCTTTACAAGCACTTGCCGAACGGCGTTCGATTCGTTCGTCAACCATTCGGCAAGCCGCAACAACTGTAAAAAAAATGTTGCTGCCCAAATTCCATGCAGAATGGATTGACACACACTTAACTTTCAAACGATCCGGACCGATCGACAAGGCATTGTCGGTTTTCTTTGTTATTGCTACAATAGTTGCTTAGTATCATTTTATAGGCTATTGTAAAATTATGTACAATAAAGAGTAAAGCTGACATTGTGATAGAATTTCCAGTCGTTTACTCCTGCTTCAATTTCCATACAGCAACGAGGAACCCCAAGACAAACGCCAGGACCATCACGATAACACTATTGGGAAGCATCAACCGTGGTCTTTGAATGTTTGTTACGACATACCTCTCGATCTCTTGTTGCAAAGCCCTTTCACGCCGTTGCGCCGCCTTTCGCAATCTTCTTTCCCGCCTTGCCTCGGAACGGTCATTTGATAATTCGGTGATTGCTAAAAATATGTTAATACGATGCCATAAATGGTTAGTAAACTTACTTATGTTTATCTGATCACCCGCAATGTCGTTCAGGTTGCACCGAGTGAGTTTAGAATGTTTGGCTTGCCTGAAGAACATAATACTGGGTTGAGATGATATACGAGAAAACGTCTATAGACTACAGATTGAAATTACACAGAAATGATTGTAATTACACAGAAAAGATCAGGCTCTCAGGATTCGTGCTACATCTGATGTTACACTACATTTGAATGCTCTCCTGATCATACTATTTGCCTGTCTCTGCAGTGAATGCCAGAAAATACTGTTCAAGATATTTTCAGCGGGCCAATCCAATATGAATAACAATGCTAAGTCCTGAAACAACATCTACATAGCTAACTTAACAATATTCTGCTTGTCCAATAGGCATTCATTCATGTGTATCAACTACAATAGGTGAATATTGTTATGTCTATCATTTATAACCCATATAAAGTATAATTCCAACATTAGCATTCCTCTTGATATTCACATTGATGGCACTAGATGACATATCAAAGATCAGAATAATAATATTTATTTACAGCAAATCCAACGGATTTCTCTTGACATGCCCTTGCATGAGATAGTTGAGAAAAATTTCACTGAGATGGTTGAAAACACTTCAAACCTACCAAATATCGCTCGACATGCATTTGTCAAGCTAAATCTTGATTCACCATACTTTACCTATTATAAGCACATTACCTGTTATGTTATTGTCACGTGACCTGGTTCCGATCATTATATAGTCAGCAACTTTAACTTAAACTTGCATAACACACTTCCTCGTGACCAACTCCAGCAACAAATACCCGTATCTGGTACCTTTCATAGTTCACATTATCAAATCATTTACACACCTTCATTTCTGTAGTTTTGAAATATGCCTAGAGCTCAGGAATTTGGCTATGAAGTTTGCGCCCATATCTGTCCAGGACGAAAATGCACATCAGTACAGACACAAACCATCCTTTGGAACAAAGAAGGGGGCTCCTGTCAGCGACATTGTGGATCAGCATTGAAACACCTGAATTGTATCTCATCTGGAATCTGCCCACAGTCTGTGTGTCTTGGCCGGAGGTTCATAGAGAACTCTCAAGGCGTCCAAAATCCTACGGATGAGGAGCGTTCGCTATTGCCACCATCCCGCTCACCGTCTCCCTCCGATGTCAAAATGGATTATACCCCAATGAATACAATAGCGCCAACTGCAAACGACAACCGAGTCTTCCGAATTATCTTGGTTCTTGATCCTACGACATGCGTTGTTAGCAAAGCTGCCACAACAAACGACCTGGCGTTTGTTACAACCACAATATCAAAGAAGGAATACGATACCGTTTCACACCTTGAAGGGTTTATACATAGCATCAAGAACCACAAGTCTCATTATGGGGTTTGCATTCAGGAATGGGTATGTACTCTGCCTTGGTGATCTACATAAGTTTATATGTGATGCAATCCATAATTAATAGGTTTATGTGGCCATGCGAATGCAGCATTGGCAATGCGATGATCCCAGTACACCAGCACAACGATTCCAGGTTAAATACATGTTTTGGCCAGAATTTCATCGTGCGATGCTCCAATACAATCGAAAAAACGAAACATGGGAAAAGTTCAAATCAGCCGATTGTGTCTTTGGTGGTGTCGACATGGGAATGTCATACATGTGAGGGTTTAAATAATTGCCATCTGGTCTTTGATTGATGGAAGAGTTTATAGCGGTAATCAATATGGTATAACGCTGGAAAATGTGTCAAACTTCTTGGCTGGAATCGAGGAGCTTTGTGGAATGGTCCATGTGTGGCCACCACCGAAACAAATGAATACCGTTCATCTGAAATGGACGCAGATGCAGAACCTGCTCCACATAGCCCTTACGAAGACAAACACAATACGCCCGCAAGCGAGGTTGTTGATGGATGGAGAACCATTTCTGGCAAATATTGTGTTGAAAAGAACGCATAGCGACACCGGCCACCACGTTTTATTCCCGGGTGATCCAAGACGTAATTGGGATTATATGCGTCAGAATAGTGAGGTGCCCGGTTCACGTTGGTTCGGTCAAACCTACGTTGAGCCGCTAGCCAAAATTGGAGAATGGCGGGTGTTTTTGGTGGGTGGAAGGGTCATCTATATGGTCCACACACATTGCAACAAGGAAACGAAATCATGGAAGTGGGACATTGTGACAACATTTTATACGTTGGAGGAATTGAGGTCAGTACAAACGCCCTCACACCATAAACCTTAATCCCTCATCTCGTTTAAGATCGTTCCAATCACAAGGGATTTTGTTGAAAACAGATGTCTGCAATCCGGACCAAGGCTCCATTGCGATTCGAGACCAAGGCAAACAACAATTCTTCGACTTCGTTCGAAGCACATACGAGGGCCTATATGCTATTGAGTCAAGCATGATTGGTGGAAAGCCTTCAATGAGTGTATTTTGTCGGATAGACATCTCACTCATTGTTGATTCACAAACCAACCATGTTTGCTATTTTGTGAACAAGGTTGAAAGGTATCATACCACAAGCTTGTGGTCCAACATGAAGCAAGGTGCGAAGTCTGTTCGTGCTCCACTTGGATCTTTTGCGGACACGTTTTCGAGTGTATTCTACAAGTACCTTGTAGACATTACAAATCCATATCTGTATCTTTAAATATGTCACTAACCACGATTTAATCGAACATTATTGCATTGGTTGTATTTATTGTCTTGTCCACTGGCCGTAAGGAAATTCCGCAACCATATTTGATGCATGGGCCTGACATTGGTTGTATTGATTCTCTTGCACACTGGCCATAACTCAATTATACAATTATCTACAGCATATTCGACAGATGTCGATGACATTTCTTGTATTTATTTAAATTTTGTGACTGAGAAACCTCTGCCAAACGGTTGATGAACAGATCAAACGCCGTTCGTCAGGGGTCTGGGAGCTGTGACACATTTTGTTTTCCTACAAACTACCGTACAACAGTTGTACGACCCACTACAGCATATTTGACACATGGCCATGACATTGGTTAGGTTGATTATCTTGCCCACTGGCCATAATAAAATTCCACAGCCATCTACACTATGGCTGTGGAATTCTTTTATGGGCAGTGGGTAAAGAGAATCAACACAACCAACATCAAGCCCATGTGTCAAATATGCTGTAAACGATCGTACAACTGTTGTATGGTAGTTTGTAGGAAAATAAAATGTGTCACAGCTCCCAGACCCCTGACAGACGGCGTTCGATCAGTTCGTCAGCCATTCGGCAGAGGTTTCCCAGTCACAAAAAATGAAATAAATACAAGAAATATCTTCAACATCTGTCAAAAACGCTGTAGATAATTGTATAATTGAGTTATGGCCAGTGCGCAAGAGAATCAATACAACCAATGTCAGGCCCATAGTCTGGTTTGGTCAGACTGACATTGAGTCACTCGTCTTTTTTGCTGAGTGGAAAAGACATGTCCACACATATTGCCACCAGGACACAACTCATGGATGTTGTACATTGTCAGAACAATTTTGGATGACTTGAGGTAAGTGCACATGCCCTCATACCATGAATCTTAATAATACCTCATGCTATCCAAGATGATTCAAAACACAGGGGATTCTGTTGAAGACAGATGTTTCCAAGCTGCACGAAGCTTGATTGCAATTCAAGATCATAACAAACAAAAATTCTTCAACTTCATTCAGGGCACATCAGCATCATGTGAGTGTCAGACTTTGTTACTATTTTATATTTCTGAATACACTTCTTTACCAAACAACTTGTGAGAGTGGAGCTCATTCACAATTCCAAGATTGGCAGCTCTGATCAGACATTCTCACCATTACAAATTTGGCTCCGACCTTATTGTTCACACTGATTAGGACAATAAGTTCTCACAGTTACAAGAGGGAGAAGGTCACACGGTTTCATAATTATTCCCAGGGATTCGAATTTGTTCCCACAGTTAGTTAAATTTATTCCCACGGTAAGGCGAATTGGCGTTTGTGGCGTTTTCGACCCTGAACTGAAAACTGACCATATACAAAATGATTCCCTTATAGGGACTCGTAACTATCAATGATTACAAGTTGAACACTGACCAAAAGAGAGCATTTCATATCATTGCCAATCACTCTACCTTGATTAACAGTTCTGATAAGCTACGCATGTATCTTGGTGGGATGGCAGGCACAGGGAAATCACAAGTCATCAAAGCATTGACTAGTTTCTTTGGTAAACACAACGAAAATCATTGGTTTGTGGTTCTTGCACCAACTGGTGGTGCTGCTGCCCTTGTCAATGGATCTACATATCACTCAATTCTGGGAATTAATCATGGGGGTTCATCTCGTTCCCTTGCACAAGTCTGTGCCAATCTTGATGGTGTGGATTACATTTTCATTGATGAGGTGTCAATGTTATCTTGCAGAGATATGTACAAAATCAGTGCTCAGTGTGCAAAAGCATGTGGTGTTTATGATGAACCCTTTGGTGGCATTAATATGATATTTGCAGGAGATTTTGGCCAACTTCCACCAGCTATGAGTGGTGCTCCTTTGTACTCCGGAACCGTTGGTGTCCAAATCAATTCCAGTCAAACTATAGCAAATCAGGAAGCTGCTATAGGCAAAGCTCTTTGGCATCAGATTACAACAGTTGTTATATTACGTGAAAATATGAGACAAACCAATCAGTCAAAAGAAGATGTCCAACTGAGACAGGCGTTGGAAAACATGAGATACAAAGCATGTACTCAAGAAGATATTGCATTTCTTCGTACCCGCATCGCAGGAAAAGGTCCAAATGATCCAAAATTAGCCCTAAAGAAATTCAGGAATGTATCAGTTGTAACTGCATTGAATGCACAAAAAGACAAAATCAATGAACTTGGTATTCAACGTTTTGCTGCTGAAAATAAAAGACCATTAACATCATTCTATTCCATAGACAGATGGAATGATCCTACTAATTCCAATAGCAAAAGAAAATCTCATCACATGTCAACAATTTTGGATCCTATTCGACACACAAAGATATTGGAACCTTCACTCCAAAAGCTACTTTGGAGCCAACCACATGCATCATCCTCTGAGCATATACCAGGAAGATTGGACTTATGTGTAGGCATGCCAGTGATGCTGAGAAACAATGATGCAACGGAGTGCTGCATTACCAAAGGAGCAGAGGGCATGGTTGTGGGTTGGCAGAGTGCAATAGGTCCAGAACAACAAACTGTACTGGACACTTTATTTGTCAGATTATTGAATCCTCCAAAAAAAATTAACATAGAAGGACTTCCTGAAAATGTTGTGCCGATTACAAAACATGTCACTTCCACCATGTGCTCATTACCCAATGATGATGTGATATCTTTGTCAAGAGAACAAGTGTTGGTACTACCTAATTTTGCAATGACTGATTATGCATGTCAAGGACGTACCCTAACAATGTGGTCGACCTCAGTAGTTGTAGAAACCACCAATCCTACTATACTTGCTTATCAAGAAGTGCATCTGCAGCAGGAACTATCATCATGCAAGGCTTTGATCCTAAAGTAATTACAGGTGGTGCTTCTGGATATCTCAGGCAAGAATTCAGAGAATTAGAACTGCTTGATGAGATTACCAAACTGAAATATCAAGGACTCTTACCAGACCATGTCAAGGGAGATCAGCGAAATTCTATCATTGATCAATTTAGAAAATGGAAAGGAAAGTCATATATTCCAAAAAACATTCATCATGCTATTGCATGGAAAGCCATGGAGCAACTAAATCAATACACAACACAGCCCTCTCCATGGCAATTAATTAAACCTATGAACAAAAATCAAAAGGCAGATTACAGAAACCTCAACTTTGTTCCTGCAAAAGGAACTGTTCCAATCACTGTCACTCATAAAAATTCCACAGCCAATGTATTGCAAAATAAAAAACGAAAATTACAACAAGTTGTAAGTTCATCTTCCATAGTGAAAAAAAGACAAAAAACAAGTACTATTGAATTAAATGAACCAAAAGGGTTTATATAGGATGCGCAAGATTGGAGCTGTGCTTATGATTCACTCTTTACAATATTACTAGCAATATGGAATGAAGATCCATCAAGTTGGAAAAAAAGATTCAATAGCATCAATGAAATATTAAAGATTTTGAGCTTAGGATTCAAACGATCCAAGAATCACACAACAGATTTAGAAACAGTTAGAAATACAATCAGACATTTATTGCATCAAGATAAACCCGAAATATTTCCTTATGGTCAAGTTGGCATTGCCATAAGTGATTTGGCCCATTATATAATGAAAGCAAATGAACCAATGACTTCAACTTGTCTTAAATGTATCAATTGTGAAAACATAACCATTCTGGAAAATGATAGATGTGACGCCATCTTTCATTGTTCATATTCATTTTCTGGAACAATCTCAACATGTCTTGCTCAAATCATAGTTAATAGACAACGGCACAAATGTCAATTGTGTTGGGGAGAGATTACTAAATTTATTGCATTTAACAAAATTCCACCTCTAATCATGTTTACAGTTGACTCTATTGAGAATTTAATAATTAGTCAAGTTATAAACTTGTCAATTGATGACATATCCACTGCTTACACATTGAGAGGAATTGTGTACTTTGGTGATGCACATTTTACTGCCTGCATATTCATCAACAGTATGGTATGGTTTCATGATGGTATATCAACCAGATCAATTTGTATTAATGAAGGTGATATAGATGACTTTTCAAATATTAAGTTATTGTCATGTAATGGTAATAATGCTGTACTGTTTATATATGCTCAATCTTAACATTTGTTCTCTTGCTAAAAAGAGGGATGAGTAACATGCCATGCAAAGCAATGGCCCACACCCCACTAGTGATATTTCATGGCCAAAAATGCAAGTTTGATTGGGTTGTAGTCGGGTGAATATGGTGGCAGGAATTCATAGCATACACCACTAAAATCATATAAGTACATGTCAAAGAATATTACAGTGACTCACCATGATTCAATGAGGTCCAAAAGCTCATCATTCTTGTGGATGTGGCAATTATCCATTACAATCATGGAATTTGGCTCCAGAAATGGGCGCATCTGGTCCAGGAGACGTTGGATGAAGATTGAAAACAATTTGGCATCAAATGAGCCTTCAACAACGTTGCAATGAATAAATCCATCGTTGAGAGAAAGTACTGGTAAATTGAGTAACTGCATCAATGTCAGCATATCATCATACAGGTAGTTTGTTTGTTTGTTGTACTTTGTAGATGTGGGTTTGGGGTGGCTTCGGAACAATATAAAGAAGATCCTAACCTGAGGGGTGTCAGCGTAGAAGTGACTGTGGATAATCAGTGTTGGGGATAGTAGTAAAAGGAAGGGAATGTAAGTAAAAGTAAAGCCGCCATGTAAAACTGGACAAGTAACGATGAATCCGGTGATGAACTAAAAAGGAATAAATAACAATGAACCTGACAATGCCGACGATGTCGGGTACAGTGGGTTGGGTTGGGTTGGGTTGGGTCAGAAATGATGAATGAATGATGGAACAATAATGAAGATGATGAAGTGAACTATAAAAAGCTAAGGGTCTACGAGGACGAGCATTTTAAGGGATTAAAACGTGAATCTGACTATAAGAAAATGGGGACCAAGGGTATCTCTTCTTGTACGGTCGTCGGGGACCGTTTTTATAGTACATGTGTATGTAGTCTACTTTCAGACATGTCTATTTTGGCCGATAGAAACTACAAAGAGAAGATGGAATGGGGATGTGGAAAGGGGGGTTGCAATGCGACATAGACAGAAAAATGGAGGGGAAAAGGAATATCCAAGAAAAAGATCTGAAATCTCACATATATCTCCAAAGGGATGAGGGGATGGGTATATAAGGCAAGTCCAAAGTCGGGGATCGAGTCCGATGAGATCTGTCTCCTATTATTAGAACTCCGGGGCTTCTGATGCTGCCAGATTTGGTCCAAAAGCGGCCATCACAAAGCGGCATGTGTCAGGTCACGTTGGTCACATTGGGTCACATCACGTCAGGTTACGTCGGGTTGGAATAGGAATCGTTTGGAGGCATCGGGTTCGTCTGGATTTGTGAGATATCGACGATACTGACTCAGAGGAATGTTGAGTCTCTACAATGAGCCCTTTCAGCGTATCTTTTCCATGAAACATGGGTCAGCCGAGATTAGTGTTTAAAGGTCCGGTCCTGGTTGCTGTAACGGTCTTTTGTCATTAGAATTGGAATTTTGCTTGTTTAAAGGTGAAATTTGAGATTTTTGCACTGAATTTTTTTTTTGTGGACTGTTATGATAGTGCCAATGAGGGGGAGCAATTGTGTCTTGCATATTTTAATGCCTCTGGTTCATATAAATTGAAAGAATCTACCAACAAATTCAAAAAGTGTACAAACTCCGCGTTTTTCACCATTTGTATACTTTTTGAATTTGTTGGTAGATTCCTTCAATTTATATGAACCAGAGGCATTAAAATATGCAAGACACAATTGCCCACCCTCATTGGCACTATTATAACAGTCCACAAAAAAAAATTCAGTGCAAAAATCTCAAATTTCACCTTTAAACAAGCAAAATTCCAATTCTAATGACAAAAGACCATTACAGCAACCAGGACCGGACCTTTAAACACTAGCCAAGATGGACAATTCCCACTCCAAGTGGGCCAGCCAACCTCGGCCGACCAATATCTTTTCCCAAGGCAGATGGCTTGGCCGAGGCATACAGCTGGCCAGCCTGAGTGGGTTGGCCAACTGGGGGATATTTCCCGAAACCTAGTGGGGGTTTCAGCTTGCCATCAGACATGGGTTGGCTGACCCTCTGCCATATATTGGCTGCTCATCAGACATGGGTTGGCCGACCCATTGGAATATATTGGCCACCCATCAGATGTGGGTTGGCCGACTGTCTGCCATATATTGGCTCCCCATCGAGCATGGGTTGGCCGACCATCTGCCATATATTGGCTGCCCATCAGATGTGGGTTGGCCGACTGTCTGCCATATATTGGCTGCCCATCAGGCATGGGTTGGCCGACCCTCTGCCATACATTGGCTGCTCATCAGACATGGGTTGGCCGACCCCATTGGAATATATTGGCTGCCCAGCAGGCATGGGTTGGCCAACTGGCTCCCCATCAGGCATGGGTTGGCCCACCCATTGGAATATATCAGGCATGGGTTGGCCAACCATCCATGTTCGGACCTTCTTGGATATTTAGCATTCACACAACAATTATTGTGTCCTCGATGAACATGTGTTGGGCTGTTACTCCCAACTGAGGTATTCATCCGCCAAACATGCAGCACTCATTTCTTCCATTCCCAGTAACTTCCACATATTACATGTGGTCTCATACATATCTGCACACCGGCTATGCATTCTGCTGTTTTTCATGATTTGTACAGCTCATCTACCACACATTTAATCACCCTCAAATCACCACATCGTGAGCATTGATCAGAGGTAAATATTATGAGATACATGTTTCGTCCATCACTCATGCGATTAGTCAGTTAGGTGTGCCATGAGTTTAACACGAGGCCTCTTTGTTCTTGCTACCATAAACTCCCATCTCCTCCAGCAAAAATGAAGTTGATAACACCTGCATTTTCCGCGATCCTTGAAAAATACTATGATCAATACAGACAAGCCAGTGCAGAAGATCGAATTGCAGTGGTAAAAGGCATCACAAAACAACTGAGACGATCCGCCAAAGCCGATGGCGCAGAATTGCCATCAGAGATGGAGACTGTACGTGAATTTCTGTATTGTCAAGATAAACTGTCTGCCACACCACACAATTAGAAAATCCAAACATGGTATCACAATCATCGGTCCAAACAAGAGGACCAAACTGAAGATGCACCGAAATCTTTGGGGAAGTGGACTGTCAGGCTTGTCTTGAGGGAAAAGATGAGAAAGGAGATAGACGAAAGAACTGCCGAGATGTCAGGGGAGGCCGCAGGGACACCAGGTTATATCAGGTGCTATGGTAAAGCTTGGAGTGAGCTTGTCGCCGCTCTCAGTTCAGAAAAGCTCTCTGAATATGCAGCTCTGGCCAAGAGCTAAAACAAACAAAGCGCAGGAGTTGACATTAAAAGAAGGCATGTCCACTGATACTCATTGACATAACTTGAATCTTCTCACTTTACACAGTCGAGCAACCAAGGATTTTGGCAAGACGGCCCTGAAATTCATGAAGGATGTGGATCAACAGATGGGCGTCAAGGTTTTCATGATGTTTGGGTACGAGGATGAGAACGGGATGTTGATTAAAGGAAAGTATGTTCCCTTGTTATTATGATACACAATTTTCTTATATGCTTTCCTTTGAGGCTGGAAACTCCCGGTCCTGTTGGTGAAAAGTTTTCAAAGGTCTTCACGAAGGAGGGAGATGTGATATGGTCATCGTGGGATGAACATTTAGCGGTGATGTTCAAAAATAGTGATATTCCATCCTATCAACCTTTGATGATCGATATCTAACTTCTATGTCCTTAGACAAGGCAGGGGACAACAATGACCGTGACAACAGCAGTGATGATACGCCATCACACGGCTATGACAAAAGTGCTCCTTACCAACTTCAGACCGACGAGAACGGATGGCCCATCATTCCGGACGAGGAAACTCCAACCCTGACAACCCTACGCGATATGATTAGGTCAATCGTGACCGTGACGTATCGTGAGTGGTGAGCTGGTACATACACCCCCCATTGACCACTTATGCCAGGAAATACTGCCCACAACACCACCTCCTCCGTTCCATGGGGAATGATCGAAAGAACGACCCCGGATTACGTGGAAACGTCCTACCTTCCAATGAATGTGCAGCTCAAGGAGCCCTGGAAAATGAGGCTCGACGATCTTCGAAAAATGCACAAACACTGGTTGGAGAGGCAGAAACAGGGCTTGCCTACGTTCCGGTTTAAGTCCGTCTTACAAAGTGATCAACGACCACAAAATGCATTCGTCAAGGCCAGAAAGGACAAACATTCCGCTGCTGCATTGGCTGGGACGAGTGCGGTGAACAATGCAGAATCCAGCGCTATGGGTGCACAACGACCAAAGGGGACTCACGGGGTGGCTTCAAAGTCCCACAGGCGTCGTGTGAAACAGAAGGCTGTTGCTAAGAAGATGTCCAATCGTGACAGACAAACCCAGTTGTCAATGAAGGGGAAGGGGAAGGGGAAGGAGAAGGAGAAGATGACCGAGACTGAAGACAACAGTAGCGAGTGCAGTTGGAGTAGTGCTTCACCCGATGGCGACTCAAGTCCAGATGAAGAACAGAGAGGAAACCGAGAGGAGATTCCACAACAAGGTCAGAGGAACAAGGATCTCCAGCATGGACAGGAGGGCAACACACAGCGAGAAGAGGCCAGGGCGGAGAGAGAGAGGGTCGAGAGAGAGAGGGTGGAAAGAGAGAGGGTTGAGAGAGACAGGGTGGAAAGAGAGAGGATGGAAAGAGATAGGGAAGAGAGACGGAAGTTGGAAAGAGAAAGGGTGGAAAGAGAGAGGGTGGAAAGAGAGAGGTTGGAAAAAAAGATGGAAGAGAGACGGAAGGTGGAAAGAGAAAGGGCAGAAAGTGTGAGGGCGGAAAGAGAGAGGGCGGAAAGAGACAGGATGGCAAGAGACAGGGCAGAACAAGACAAGGCAAACAGGAAAAGAGTGGAACAAGAGAGTGCGGAACTAGAGAGAATAGAGCGAGAGAGGGTGGCAAGAGACATGGCAGAAAAATTGCTGGCTGAACAAGCACAGGCTGAAGCAGCACGGCGCTCTGGGAGATCTCATGGCGGCAGAAAACCCAAGCAAAACGATAGGTGAAGCAATTTTATTTCCATTGCGGTCTTTGCTCCTCACCATATACGTATACAGCAGCAACCAACCTGTGCGAAGATCTACATGGCATAAGTAGGCCAAACCGTGTTAATATGGTTAACCGTCCTGTATCAGCCTGTCTATAGAAAGACTACATAATTGTCCTTATGTGTTGCATAGTGTGCTTTGAGCTAGTTGAATTGTGGTGAATGTCACACATGTGATGTCACGTCTGGCCGCCCAGATGTGACATCACACCTGTGACATGTCATCGACCAGCCCGAACACATGCTCGACTTGGCTTGGCCTGGGTCATTCAGATCCCTCAATGCAGTCCAAAATTGTAAAGTCCCAGGATAATATATACACAAGTACTGGGCAGGGAAACATCAACCTGGCTACTTACGACGCCGTTTCGGGTCTATGGGGAGTATTGGTGAATCTGGATGCATCATGATGAGTGTTTGTTCGTTGTGGGCAACAAAATGATCATACCATCATCATCATCTGTGGAAGGTTCCCTTGGACGTTTGACAGGTGGGGGTGAGCGTGGGGGTGAGGGTGTTTCAATATAGGCAAACAAAGGTTGGCCACCCACACTGGCCTCCTCTGTGTCACTCCCAGCGGAAATGTCCATGCGATCGTCATCATCCTCATCCTCATCCTCACTACCCTTGGCATCACGATCATCACCTGGCCTGGCCTCCTCCCCCTCCCCACCTTCCTCACCTTCCTCGCCTTCCTCACCTTCCTCGCCTTCCTCACCTTCCTCCCCCTCCTCACCTTCCTCGCCTTCCTCGCCTTCCTCCCCCTCCTCACCTTCCTCACCTCCCTCACCTTCCTCACCTTCCTCACCTTCCTCCCCCTCCTCACTTTGCACACCCTCCTCCCCCGCAACACCTGCCACACCCTCCTCCTGCTCACTTTCCTCATCTTCCTCCTCCTCCTCAACATCCACACCCTCACCTACAGCACCATCTGAATTTCGCACCTGACCCATTGCCATGTCCGGACTTTCCACACCTTTCCCCTTTTCGCTATCTGAATCTCCCCCCTGTTCTGGGGGATTTGCCTCATCGTTTCCCATATCTCCATCAGTAGTCGCATCGGGTACCGGCAGAATCCGGTGAGAAGGAAAGTCTATGTATTCAACAAGAATCGGACTGAAGGGTTCCACAGGTTGCCTCTGTATGTGTAGTTTTGGCCCGGTCCAGAAATATTCCACCAGTGGACTCTGCAGGAGCTCGTTAAGCTTGGGGAACAAATCTGGCCAATCATTCTCGAAATATCGGCGGACCGCCAGCTCAACAGCTTTCGCTGTGCAATATGGGGGTGCCTTCACAACCCCATCCTTGTCCAATTTATACCCAACAATTGCTGCAGACAACTCCAGAAGACTGCGTTTAAAAATGCATGAGGAACTGATCCAGTGGTCTTCCATCAAGACAACGAAATGTTCCGCAAACCATGTTCGGAAACATCTATATCTGCACCGGGCAATATTCTGCTCCTCGCAAATGTCAGCCATCATGGTGTGGTTGTAGAACGTCCTGTTAATGATATCGGCAAGCTCGATAAGATTTCCTACCATCACCACGTCGAGGAAGCCATCTTCAGTTGCAATATCAGGGATATGAGACCTTGTGAAAGCAGTCGCTGTGGAGAGAGCATTTAGCATTGGGGCAAATTGAAAACATTGTCCAAAGTAGCTCACATGATGATTCATGGTTTCCCATGAAGTAGTCGATCCACACCATCAGAAGTCGCCACAGAAATGTGCATGTCACATTGTGCTCTGTGTTTGTGATGGAATGACTCATCACGAACGTATGGATAATCCCATAACAGGTATCCTGTATAGTCGACGTCACATAGAGATGACACCCATTTACAATGGAGTGCTCCACACCTAGGACATAATGCGGGGTGCACGGCCTCATGTAACTGTGTGTTTCAGCATACATCCGAGTCATCACAGAATATATTCCCACTTACAGCACTGAACCCTTTGTGAGCAGCACTCCTTCTGCTTCCCACAAGCCTTTCCCACTATGTTTGCTCGGCTGCCACTCCTGAGGATAGGCCTTGTTAGTGGCAAGATTGCCAGCTTTGCGATCCCATTCAACGTCCCTTCGAGGCCTCATCAGGACCCAGTACTTTGTGCCAGTCCTGACAATAACCACCGTGCCAAAGCCATCATTGTCTACGTGTGTCCAAGAAATGGCACGAGCTGTCGCCGCCGTTCCCCAAGCCAAATCGTCGTTCAAAGGCTGCTCACGGATAAACCCCCGTCAGCCACGGGTTTCATGCCAAGCAACCTCAGATGACACAAGCGACCTTTTCCCATATAGACAGGTAAATGATATGTTCCATGTTCGAAACCCGGTCACTCACCAAAACTTTGGAGGCGGGTCCAATGTCATATGACCCATAGGAAGGTCAAGGAAGTTGAAAACCCTTTCATTGTCAGGGTGAATCAAAACTTGATATAATGTTTCCAATGTGCCAGGTTTGTTCATATTCTTGATGTCAGCCACTAATTGCAATTCGGCGACTAACAAGGTAGGTCAATATTCATGCCCAAATGGTGACCCAGCAATGTACCTTGCACTGAACGAATGGAGGACAAAGACCCCAAAGACTCCAAACCTTCCCTATCAAATTCCACCGTCTCTACAGGGGAATTGAGGACAAGGATGTGACGATGACGAAATATTCCTTGAATTGTGGCAGCATCCATCGACTTGAAGGTGTTCCATTCCACCACAAAGACACATGATGCTTGAGGATCGTATGTTTGTTCTCTTGCGCTAGGCAACCGATGTGGAGGAAGCCCATCAACATAGGTCGATCGGACCAAGTCATATGTCTCCCGCAACAATTCATGTTCAACTTTTGCCTGTATCAAGAATAGTCAACGACGAAGCGGTACAAAAAATCAAACATCAACATACAACCACAGATGGTGAATAGTGCACATGCTGAACGGGTTCATGGAGGGGGTCACCATCATACAAGGTGAGATGAACGCCCTCTGCTGCTCTCTTGTGTGAATCATGAGTGGGTCAGCATGTTATTGAACAACAGGACACAAACCATGGGCACTGGACGGCTCAGTAAATCGGGTTCCCCATAATCCTGTCCACATATTTGCTCTTAACAAATGACATAAATCTTCTTGAACGACTCGCATCTCCGGTAAGGTCAATGATGATGTTAACTTTCTCCGGTGCCTTCTTGTAGTCATCCTCATCCTCATCTTCATCCTCAGCCTCGCAATCCTCACGTTTCTTTGACTTAGGATGACTTCTTGTCGACGTGCGAGTTGAGCTCCTCTTCTTCCGATATGACTTCCCCAGTGCAACCACGATTTTTTCTTGTTTTGGATTCCCCTTGCCTTTTGCTGGATCACTGCCCTGGCCCAATAATTTCGCCTGGCTCCTCGTCAACATGGAGCCCTGTCCAGCGCTTTTAGCCGCTTTCGATTTTCCACTCCCCTTCTTCCTGGCAATTTTCAAAAGAAGTGGTTCGTCATCACTGGACACAGGCTTTCCATCTGCCGACCTCTCATTCTCCACCTTGTTTTCCTGAGGTCCTTTGCCATCCGCTGGTTTTGATTCAACGGTTAGCTGACTTGTGGAGTTCGCAAGATCCTGCACTTGGGCATCTTGGGATAACCATCTTATGTGAGTCCTGGTGATAAGTAATATATAGAAGCATTGGACAATCATACCGTCGAAACAAAACCAACTGAGGTCCTGCTCGTCTTCCTGGAAACTTTCTTCCAACAGGTCATATTCCCGGAGGAACACATTCAACTCCTCCATCGCCAAAGATCCTAAACATATTCGTGTAATGACCCTCCAAAGGGCCCTCTCGGTGGCAGCAAGGAATGGAGGCCGTGCATTACCCAAGGCAAACGTGACCTATTTGTTATTATTTATATCAACCACGACACAGGTAATGCACTTACTGCCAAGAGAGATGGCCGTGAGTGAATCTCGTGATTGAAGCGTTGTGGGAGAAGAGCTAGGATGGGTGAGAGGGTGAGGCTCAGGTGAAACAGGTTTCTCATCCGCTCATATATCATTCCTCCAAAAGATTTCTTGGTGAGGGAGTCGAGAAATGAGTCTTGCAACGGTAGACCAATGCCCTTTGATTTCCTGAATCCAGGCAGAGATATTTATTTGGCAAAAATGTTTATGTGATTATAATATAAGTCCAACCTCTGTAATGCCTCCACCCACGTTGTGAACTCACAGTCGACATAAGAGTTGCCCTGTTTGCATAAATATGTTTAACATAATTGTCGTCGAAGATTCGTCACGTACCTGACCAAACCAAGCAAAAGCGTATGCCAGAAGCTCCATATTGAGGAGGACCTGGTTGATTTCTGAAGATTCGAGGTTGACCGATGCACGGTAAAGCATCCGGAGGCTCATTTCTACCTCCTTTTGAGCTGGTGACAAGTTTTCAGGGAGTGCGACTGCAAAGATGGGGATGCTGTCCATGCTGGATGGCAATTTCTGCTGCAGAGCCACAGCTGAAACACCATCCACCTCTTGGGCAGGTTCCGTAATCATTATATGTTTGCACATGGTACGAAGTTTCGTGATCGGCTTACTCCAATCTTTGAGGCTTTTGTAAAGCTGCAAGATTGTTGTAAAACATCATGTCAATGTGAATAGCGAACTTGCCTTTGTGAATTTCTCGCTCATCTCTGGTTTGGCAGACTGCCCAATTACTTTGAAACTTGGATGACGGGGCAACCCAACAGCATCCATGAGCTTATCCAGCAAGGTATAGCGAAGGATTAAGTGAGCCGCTAACAGGAGGTCATTTTGGATTGAGTTATTCCACCTTGCGACATCACGTCTTGCTGAGCCATCAGCGGACAGGTATTCTTGAACACCTGGTGTTTTACTAGAGCATTCATCCAGGGGATTTGCATTATCTAATTTCTTTGCCAGGGCCTAACAGAAAATTAGTATCCTCATACAACTGTAGAAGTCGATTCACCATGACTGCTAAGGTGGATGGTGTGTTGCCTAGGGCAGTCTGATTGCCTATCAGGGTAATGATCACCTTCTCAAGAGAGTCTTCAGAGAGTGGCGTGCCATTGACCCAAGGGAAATCCTGGAACACATTCTGGCTCCGGAATAGACAGCGAGATATCCCAGAAGCATCTGGATGGCAAGATGAGGGTTGGGAGGTGCTGGAAGATGATGACATTTGTAAAATATAAAATTTCAGAACAGTTCCAGAGGAGAGGCTCAGCTCAGTGATGATGGGCAAAAGGTGAAAAAAAAAAAAAGGACGCGTCACCGTTTATGGTGATCACGTGTTGGAGTGGCTAACCGCCAGTTGGGATCACATGACATCCAGATTCAAGTGTTGACAGTAATTGTACAAAGTCATTATGATGGGAAATGTGGTAGTTTTCAATACAAAATTATTTATTCATGTAGTTGGCCAACTCCAGCCCTGTGAGGCCCGAAAGTTTGCATTCATCTCCCTTGCAAACACATTGTGTCTGCTCCAGATTGGCTTGTCTATCTCAAGACAATCATGTACCATGTTCTTCATGTAATGGGCCATGCATATCCGTTCGCCACCCTCCCATCCATCTACATTGTGACTGAGAACTTTTCCGCAAATTTCTATGACGGTGCCAGGCGAGTAAGAGAAGGTAGCACCTATTTCGGGGATGGCGAGCTCCGCTTTGGTATGCATCCCACAGCTTGCGAGCGAATCGTACCATTCTGGACACCCACCAGAATCTCGGTGACGAGCGGTAAGCCTGTTCACAATTACACCGATGCCAGTGTAAACCGACAGCCATTCTTCAGCATTCTTGTGTGTGTTGACTTTGTCAAGCCTGTCATTCTTTGCGATTTTTGTCAATGCCATGAGCCCTGCCTTGTACAATGCACGATGAGTCAACGCTGTAATTTCGTTGAGGATGGTCTCGCTGGGTTGGACCGCAGCCATCCACATGGTAGCTTCATAGTTTCGGAGTGTCGTGGAACTGATTAACTGGTCGTTCAGCCGCTGAAAACAAAGAATATTAAGGACCTCATTCTGAATAGATGACCGAACATTTTAGCTACCTCTCTACCCTGAGCGAACCATGCTGCTGAAAAGTCCACAGACCCTGGGTGGAAGCGTGGATTCATAGGCGGAAAGAACAAATCAGGGTCTTTTCTCCAGGAGAGACCTTGCCCTTTCTCCAGTTTTTTGACTGAGTCTGCATAGGAAATGGTGAGCATATCTGTGATCATTTCCGTACTCATATTCAATTCCTCCTGTGTGCCACAGTGAGTACCAGTCAGGAATCATCCATCCTGAGACGTAGGGACTTACTACACGAGTTTGACTCAAAATATCAGGTAGATACCAGACCAAAATAGAACCGTGGATGTCGACCACTGTCGTTGGTTCATTCACATGTCCAATACGAATCGTCTCGAAAAATTTGAGGAAATGTTCATTGTCAGTGACAGATGCTTCTTTGATATTCTTGGCTCGATTTGCAAGTCTATTGGCATCCAGGGGCAGCATTACTTTCACGAAATCCATTGGTTCATGCATAATGAATTTATTGACGGTCACGTACTGGGGTTTAAGATTGCCGCTGCTACAGGAAGGAGAACTCTCTCCAGTTCAGCCTCAGAGACCGGTTGACCCAAATCACTGCTGAGTGGCAGCTGGTCCCTCAACATCATTAGGCGAGACCTACACAAGACATCAGATGTGCCATTGAAACAGCACGGATCTCACCTCAGCCAGTTGTTTTCCTCTGCAGGAGTTTTCGGCAAATGCATACCTCTCTTCCTATAATACGATGTGGTGTTTGAAAGTGTCTGTCACAGCCGGTTCCACATGTGTTTCTTCTTGATGGGGATGGAACCGCCCTCAATCTTGTTCTTGTCGTCATTATACAAATCTTCAGACAAATCTTTATTGGATGTATCTTTGGGAGTGGGCAAGGGGAGTCTGTCGGCATACATGGTGTGGTGAGAAAGAGAAAATACCAGCGCATTGTGCATGGCAACCTCGAGGCATTTATGGTTGACTTAAGGTTAGGGTTAAGTGTGCCAAATGGCGATAATAGTCTCGGCGGACGATTTTGATATACATACAAGGCAATTGTAATAATATTCGAAGTCAAAAATGAGGAAAGGTAGACAAGGAAACCATTATCAATCTGTCTTGATCTCAAAGGAGGAGCTCTCTCCTTGTTGATCAAGACAGATCGACTTGAAAAGATTGAAACCTGCGAAGTGAAATTTTGCTGAAACAAAGAAAAATCAAGCAGAAAGAAACAAATCCGTAATTAAGAATGCCGAGATAAGTGAATCATGCAGCATTGAATTTTAACACAAACCTGTTGGGGTACATTATCAGCAAAAGAAGGATGCCAAATGTAGGCAAAACCTGCCTGGCTGGTTGGGATCGACGCCACCAGGCCCGCTACAAAGTAGGTTGCCCAGCATGGAATTCAGGTGGATACACCCACCCTGAATTCCTCATCGGGGACCCATGGTGGCTAGCGCTCATTTCTGAGGACTGGCCACCGACGGTTTGGCATACTGAGATGCCGAATGATATGATGGTGAAGGGGGTAAAATGTGAGCCATGGGGCACGTCGGGATGAAGTACTCACTTGTCATATTGAACACACAGATCACTCACCTGTGTCAATGGAGAGACCAGCGGCCTAGAAAACACTTTGAAGAATAAGGGGTAAAATGTGAGTAATGGGGCATGTAGGAATGACGTACTCACTTGTAATAATGTACACACACACATAGCACTCACCTGTGTCAACGGAGAGAACGGCGGCCTAGATAACTCCTGTGAACAATGAGGCAAACACTAGAAACACTCACATTGCTGGTGAGGGCACGAGAAAGGGTGGTCCATACCAGAATACCCCATTGTTGCCCGGCACAACAATCGGGGATTCTGGTATGGATGATGAGAAGGGGACGCAAGATGAAAAAAAAAATTTAAACAGCGACCGATGTTTGTTTGTATACACGTGACCAACACGTTTTGTTGAAATCACGTGGGGTCATCACATGAGGTGATGGTCACATTTGTGACCGTGATGTTCATCTGCTAAATCGTAGCATTGACAATAAATGTTGGGACATACAGGAGACAGCTAATTAAAGCCGTTTCCCCAATATGTTTGTCGTTGTGGAGAACAAAACTGATACAATTTTGCCACTATTAGCTTCCATAGAAATATGACTGTTAGACAACGTTATAGTTTACCACACGTTCGGACATAGCACAATGTTACAAACAATTTCAATATTTGAGGGACATCCAAATCTTCTCCTGTGACCTTAAACAACAGGTTGCTTTTGCAACGATAAATTTGAATTCACAGTGCATATATTGCTCAACCTGATCATTAAAAGTTAAGACTGGAGCGGTCAGAGCATGAGAAGCTCACCTAATGTGTTGGTGAGCGGAAAAGTCCATGGAGATATGAGCATCTCCGCCCACACCACGTATTCATTGCCTGCCGCCGCTCAGGCACATTTCGTCTGCATGGCACACGTCTTCCATTGGCACGTCTTGTGGCCATATCGCAGAATATCGTTCGGGTGGTGTGGCAGCCACAAGAAAATACATGGATGGATTTAATGCACATGCTATGAAACAGAAGAAAACTGATCTGACACATTGCACAGCAGGTTAACTTTTAGTCAATAAAGCTGCAGCAACATACCTTGCAATCAATGTGGTCCGTCGTACATGATATTGTTGATGACTGAGCAATGAATGGCCAAATCGGGGCTGCATGAAATAGGCGCATGATTTGGTTCTACAACGACTTGTATTACTATGCAACAAATAGCGCAGTCTGTGTTGAAGCACTTTGAGATGCACCTAGCGTGGCTAATCTCCAGTCACAAACTCCCTTCATGACTTGAATATGGTTTGTGTGACTTCACATCTCAATGTCATGGATGGTCACACCTGTGACCGTCACGTCTGGGCGCCCAGACGTGACATCACACCTGTGACAGTTACCGTTGCTAAGGCGTGACTGGTCACATGTGTGATCTCAACACCTTGAACTTCAACCATCACGTGGGTCAAGAAAATTTCGCGACATTCCTCAAAAGATGCCATCGCTCTCCCTTCCCATCCTATTCGCGATGTCAGGCCATACCAGTTATCACAAAGTCAAGGATGGGACTTCCTGGGCTATGTTTGAATGTTCTGGGTCAAGGTAATCCTCCACACAGTCCACAACCACCACTTACCGCATCCCCAAGTGTCAAATGCACCATCGCGGGTGAATCCTCCATCCTGCTAACGATTTGGGTGGAACGTGACGTCCGAAATTGTCAGGCGAGTTGCATTATAAATATCCTCCCCAGCATATCCTGAGGGAAGTCATTAGGTGACAAAACCCAATGCTGAGGACAACCGTGGATTGGTGTTCAATTTGTTTGCATCACGTCCTATGGACACCACCTCTTGCAAGTTCCTAGGCAGAGACAACAATGGTACGGTGCCACGTCCTACCTATTGTGTTCACGGTGCAATGAGTATGTAGCCATCATATCCACGCACCATGTGGGCATCTATTTCGACCCAGATCACAAGTCATGGAGTTCGGAATTATATGATGATCTGCTCAGTCTGTTGTCGAGCACACTGGGTGATGAAAGGATAACCTATTTTCTGTGAGTGACCACGTCATATTGCTGTCCCCACTACATGGTCATTGTGAAAGAAATGACATCGAAACCACTTGCAAAATGGTGTCTTTAAATGAGATACCTGAACCAGATCTGTAAGTCTCATTATTTTTGTGACAATGCATGGTCCTGATGCATTCCAGCATTGAAGGGACACGCATCGTTGCCAAATATTCAACTTGGGGGGCAGTGCCATGGATTTCTTTTCAACGTCTGGACCATGCTTGGTTGGATGATGAGTTGATCAACTTTGGAACGTAGTGAGTATCTTGTCTGCGTCCTTTCTGAGTACCTCAATGTTCGACCAAGCTATGCACTGCATGAAGCATCAAAGTCTCAACCGCAATTATATGACGACACTCACATATTTATAACATTTTTTATGGAGAAACTAAGGTCTGCCCCATTTCGTTTTGCCAGTAAGGTCATTCTGTCTCATGGAGATATCAGGAAGAATGGTGTGAGGAGTGTGAAGCGGTGGACAAAGGCCTGTGACATATTTGTACGCAGATATTTGATATTTCCTGTTCCCACTGGGTGAGTCATGTCATTTTGTGCATTTCTATGCAGACAGTTGAGTTCAGCTACAGATCCCACTGGTATTTGATCATCATCATCAATCCTGGAGGATGTCTTTCTGAAAACCCGCAGGATGGACTGCACATGTGCGTTTCCAACACTGTAGGTAACTGTATGGTGGCAACGGCCAGATTTGTCAAAAATCGTGTGACGACCCGCCCCGATGCAACAAAGTGCCGGTGACGTGTGACTTAGCAACAACTGGGTGGTGGCACTGCGGAGTGGCAGGCAGAAGTTTTGTGGCAGCTTTGTGGCAGCGATATATACATTGTACAAACGCTGCCTGTCTTTTATCCAGCAATGAGTAAACGACCAGCGAAAGGGCCTTCTGCAGCAATAATAACTGCTGTGGACCACCTTGGAAACCTGCTCAAGAATCTCCCTCAAAACCTTCCTGTCCCGAAATCTGTACCCGAGGCAAAATATCAGTTCTACCTAGATGAAGATGACATCAAAGAGGAAGGACTTTACTATGCGCTGAACCGCCGACTCGAAATCTGCTTCGAGACCCACAAGAACCCAGAGATTCGTTTTGAAGAGCGTGGCAATCACTTGCAAGGCCTCATAACCATCCTGAAGCAAGTTATCAAAGGAGATCCAGCCCAACGAGACTTCATTCAAGCTCACTGGATTGATAGACTTGTCAAAAGTGCAAAAGCAAGCGGTGCCAAAATTCCTGACAAACGGTGATGTGTATCCCCATGAATTTCAGATTTTTTACTGAATCTTGATCAGTGCTGTGGCAAAACGAAAGCAATCCGATGAAATGGTGAGCAAGAGCTCCAAAAAGATCTGCACACATATTCCGATGCAAGAGAACAAGGCGATGATCATCAGTGATAGCAGTGATGAAGCTGAGACAGTTCTCACACGCACCGGCACTGCAGATCTGCTGCCACGACAACCCATTCCCATCCGACTAAAGCAAATGACATTTGACGACTGGAAATGGAAGGTGTTGAACAGCGATGAGAAATTGGAGCAAATGCGCAGGGATGCCATGGCCGAGCGGGGAATACGACAGATTCTAGCTGAGAAAAAGGAACGGCAGGAAAACAAACAACAAGAGAAGAAAAGAAGCAACGCATGAGAAAGGAAGCGTAAATCCCAGGCTTTGAAAAAGAAAAAAGCATTGGAGGCTGAAACATCTGACGTGCAGCTCTGTAGAGTCAATGACGTGCTGATATCTCAGGATCACCATGACAGCACAGGCATTGATAATCTGGCTCACCATTCACGACTGGGAGTGGACTGGAGAAAAGAGCGCAATGGAAGGAACAATGGCAAAGTGGTTCCAACAAACGCACGACGCACAAATTGGTACCATCCCTTCTTATGGATTCACATCGCACAGGCTGCAAAAAAGGGCCTGTGGTCAGCACGAAACATGGAGACAATTCTTCGACGTGAAAATCCACACCAGTTCAACAAATTGCATGCCGGCACAATCCAACGCTGGCTCAGTGGCCACGGATTCACACCAGCAACACTTGAAAATGTCAAACGAGGACGTGCGCTTGCTGCAAGTGGTCGTGTTGGTGTCCTTACTGGATGTCCTGACATTGTCAATACAGTGAAAGAGAAACTCATTGAGTTGCGTACCTCAGGAGTCCCCGTTGGAGTTTTCCTCACTCGCACCATCATGCTATCCATCATTGAAACCCAACAACCTCAGCTTCTCAATATCTTCAAATGCTCCGAGTCGTACGTTCGAGGATTCCTGCAGAGTGTTCTTGATTGGACTCTCCGTAAGGCAACACAAAAAGCTGCTCATCTTCCTGCTGATGCTGAAGCTCAATGCACACGAGCTTTTTTTCGCCTTGTTCATCTCATGAAGCATCGCGACATTCCACCAAAACTGCTCATTTTCATGGATCAAACTGGGAAATGTCTGATGGGAACAAAGGACAAGACCTACGAGAAGCGAGGATCCAAACAAGTTGACCTTGCTGCCAAGGACGAAAAGCGTGCTTACACCCTGTGTGTTGCGACAATGGCTGATGGCGATGTTCTCCCATTCCAGCAAGTCTGGTCAGGAAAGACAAAGGTTTCTCTTCCGAGTGAACGTGCTGATGGAATGGCAGAAGCAAAAGAACTCGGTTTTGATTTCGCGTTTGCAGCTAGTGAAAAAAAAACCAGTCATTTCAGCACACTTAAAACAATGAAAGAGGTCCGTGTTCAGCTTACCACCTTGCAGAATTGCCTGACAATGCTTCATGATGCGCAGTGGGTAGAAAAGATCCTGGTGCCATACATCAATGATGTGATTGAAAGTGACCCGGACTTGCGAGATGTCCCAGACCAAAAGAGTGTTCTCATGATCGACTGCTATCCTGTTCACATTGGGCTGCCATTCCGTACCTTTGTCCTCGAGGAGTACCTGAACATTTACCTGATCTTTGTGCTGGCAAACTGTACCAGCATCTTTCAGGTCGCTGATGTGGGACTGCAATGAATCATCAAACACCGCTTGTCACAATTCGAATTACAATGGTTTGTTGACTCGCACACAGCACAAATGACGGCAGGGAAAAAAGCAAAAGAGGTCTTATTCACAAAATCCCTTCCAGTCCTCCATGATGCAACAATCCGACCGATCGTTGAGGCTTACAATTGGCTTCGAAGTGCAATTGGTCGGGATGTCATCAAGAAGGCAAATTCAATGTGTCGTGTAGGGGAGTGGAACTTATCTGGGGATATCCTGACCAGTCGCAAAGCCCGTGCAGCTCTCCATAAATATCTCAAGAATGATCAAGTTTTACGAGAAGAAATTGAAGGCAAACTTGGACCACAGACATTCGTGGAGGAGGAGATTGAACCCGATGACTCAGACATGCCTGGAGATGGCATTGATGACACTGACATACCAGCCAGTGCTGTGATCCAACAAGCACTTGGATTTACAGTTCCAACCACAGATACTTTGACAGACAACCGGCCATACTGTGTCAAGAACACCGATGTCACACTCACTTCTGAAGGGTTGTTGCAGGGAGGGGGCCCACGGGAGGATATCTGGGAGCTAACAGACAATGATTTCGCTGTAGAGGAGCCTTAGAAGACTTTAAATAATTTTTGGGAATTTTTTCTATATTTCTTGTTGCCTATTTGACCGTTGACCCGCCCCAATGCAACAAACCCCTTGTGACCAGTGACCAAGCTACGCAACAGACCCCATGTGACGCGTGACTGTTGCCACCATACAGTTACCTACAGCACAGGTTGACATGTTTCCTGCTTATTCTTGATGCAGTATAACCTGTGTGCTCGATTCTCTACCACCTGGTGATCATGAAAATGATGTCTCACATCTGCATGAGTGGCTTGCCTCCGTTGCAAAGCACACTCGGAAGGTCACAAAGCTGGCTCCCATCACAACAATCACACCCACAGTTAACCATTTCCAGCTCGGTTGGGTGGCTAATTGACAAACATTGTTTTAGGTACCGGAACAACCTAACTTCGATGACTGTGGTATTTATTTGATTCACTTCCTTCGGATCTTCCTCGAAAATCCTCAAGGCATGTTAGAAGAACTCCTGAAGCATGGCACAACAGGAGGAGTCAGTGCAACCGTTGATTGGCAACCCAGACGAATTGCAACTTTGCGTGGAGAACTCCAACAAGCCTTGTGTAAGCAAGCAATTCGAAATTGGGTTGATGGGATAACATTGGACTCAGAAGATGTTGGTATTCCTGGTTCACCTGGTGACGTCAAATTGGTGCGAGGTTTCCATGCCATTGCAATGATTGTCTCCGATTCCGATAGTGAATGGGATTTGTGACATTACTGCCAGCCTTGTTACATAATTGTTATTGTCTTATTGTTTGCCATGTGTTTTGCCTCGTGTTTTTCTTTATAAAATGGCACGGTCTTTCCCATCATTTCCCATTTTCAGCAAGTTGTTGCATCCATGGTGAAATCAAAAGTTACATCACGCTCGGGCAAAAAGAAAGAGTTTGCAAGAGAGGTGGAATATACAGTGGTGCCGACCAAACGAGGTGGAAAGGCAGTCAAGGCCAGGCCCATTATCAGACCCCCCAGTCCAATAAAACGGACGCAACAGACTGAAGAGACTCCATTTGCCTCCACGTCGAATTTGGATGAGGAGGAACCTGTGAGACAGAGGAATCGTAAAAGTGGACAGGTTAATAAAATATTTACCTGTTCTGTTTAATCTTAATTTGCTGTCGTTCAGACTCAGAATGACCAAATGGAGGCCTGGAAAATCATTCACAAGCAATACCTCTCCAAACTCTTATCATCTGAGGCGCCACCTTCTGATGCTACATGTCAAACATGTCTCATGGCTGATATCTCCATTCGTTGCCCTGATTGCTATGGGTGCCTTTCCTTCTGCCAACGTCGTTGCTTGCAGGCGCACAAGCATCATCCATTCCACAGAATTGAGATATGGAATGGCAGATGTTTTTTACCTCATGACCTTCACGAAATTGGGCTAGTCATGGCTCTTGGCCATGGTGGAAGCAATTGTCCCACATATCGAAATGTTCAACCAGAGCAAAGTGTTGAAGATACGTATCTGCATGATGTTCTCATGTCCGGTGTTGGTGAGGAAGACGATTTGGATCCGGGTTTGGATGTTCACGCCGAGGAAGATATCATCCCCGTCACTCACACGACTGGAATTTACCAACGTCGAATCTGATGGTGCTCGTGCGAAGATGCCCCAGCTCGAGACATTCAACTGCTTCGTATGGGTTTATATCCTGCAATGGCAAAAAGGCCATCATCGGCGTTCACTTTCCAGCTGCTGGATTACTTTTACATTGATTCGATGGCGTGCAAAACGTCTGCAAACAACTTCTACAACAAGTTAAGGAGACTGTCTTGCAATGCATTTCCAGATACATTGCCAGTTCGTGATATACTTCTTTGCTTACAGAGTATGATGTTGGCCTTATCGATGGAGAAGGCTATATTGTGAAGGATGCACCTTATCGTGCTCATCTGGCAGCTTCCATGGAGTCCAAGGAGGTAATTAATGAATTGTGAATTTCGTGAACGTCTAATGAATGATCCTTTATCAGAGATCACAGTGCTCGAACCATAAGGCTGTCAACCAAGCCAATGCCAATCGGCATAACTTATATGCTACTGGAATCGGTGCATGTGCTTGTGCAAAGCATGGTTGCTTTGTACCACACAGTGTTGTCGACTTCCAGAAGGGTGAACGGTCAGTTATGTGTTTTGAGCTATGAATCGTGACAAATTTATTAAACAGCCTGCACCAGACACATGAACGTCGATTATTCGATATGCAACGCTCTCAACAGGCTGTGTCACAGTGGTATCATCGAAGCACTTGTGGAATATGATATCGTCTGCAGTTGGCTCATCAATCTTGCTAAAATGGTTTCCGATTCTGACCACCTCACTCTTCCTGAGGCGCTCGAGATCATTGGGGCTGTGGGCAAGTTTCATCTTGGTGCACATGTTGCCAAGTGTTTTGCCCTGTTCAGTCTCAACTTCGTTCATGGGGCCGGTCAGCAGGATGGCGAAATTTTGGAGACACTCTGGGCTATCATCAACAAGATTGCCAGTGCTATTCATTTCATGTCAAAATCCCAATGAAGTGAGATCCTGGATGACCTCATGAGGGATTCCAATTGGAAGAAGTTGGTAGGAATGGGTATGTAATTCACAGGCATATCATCAATACATATCATCACCATAGCCCCCCCAAAGTTCGGTCTTTGTTGAAATGGTATGATAAAGCGGTGGATGAAACCCAGGAAATGAAAGCAGCCTTTGAGGAGCTTTGCGAAACAGTGGATGAACAAGTTCTGGAGCAGTGGAAGGAAGAGTAACAAAATGCAATGGTTTTACGTGGTGAACATTTGAGGGTATATGACATCAAAATGGAGAAAGGTTCGTCTTATAAAGTGTGGGTAATTTGGACACGGTAACAATGTTTCACCAGCACCATCGCAGGCGGAGATCAGGTTGAGGCTGACCGCAGGGAACCCCAAAGATGTGATGGCTGGCAGGGTCACGATATTAAATGAAGGAATAAACATAGAACAAGCACAGTAGGAACTATCCTCATCCTTATCATTCGTCTCTTTGATATATTTTTACCCTACAGGACTACCCTCAAAACAATGGCGCGTACTGTTCATAAAACTGCCAGTTTCACAGAAAAGGCAAACCTGGAGGATCGTCGAAATAGACTTCAGTCTCGAATCGATTCGTTCCACAGAAAAATGCACGGAATACTGGGTGAACAAGTGGATGACTGTAATTTGGTGAATTGTGAATCGGATGCTGATGATTGGATCATGGATTTGGATGAGGAGGGCGAGGTAGATGAAGAAGATGATGACAACGTCACAGAATGGCCTGAAAACTGTTGACTTACAATGCCATCTACCTTGGGAATCGAAGAATGTGCTCGGCTGGGTTTGGAAAATTTGGCTGCTCAGGAGGTGGAACTCAGGGTGGGGCAAGCAAACGACAGTTTGGAAAATTTGAGGATGACACTGGGTGAGAAAATGGTAATTTTTCAAACCTCTGTCCGTGGAGCAAATAGTCAGAAGAAGAAGACTCGAGCATGGGATGATGTGCATGCTGTCCAGCAAAAGGTTGGCAAATATGCCACAAGCTACAGGCAGGCTCGTCGGGCATTGGTCAATCTAGGGGGAAGTGCAGAAATGCTGGACCGTTTCAAAGTACTGAGACAGGAGGATCTCAAGATGAGTGGTGATATGCTTGAGGAGAATAGAGTGGGCCAGAGGAGTCACAAGCTGCCCTGGATCTGGCGGATGAAAGATAGGAATAAGACTGGGGACAACGATTGGATGCAGGAAGGTAAATGGTTCTCCCACAGCAATTCATGGAAGATCTCACTGCTATACAGTGTATCGTGTAAACTGGCTCCGTGGAAAGGCCAGATATGATCGGTGGTCTGAAGAATTGCAAAGTGTCAAGTCAGAAATGGGTAACACTGTTCGATGGTTGCAACACCAGAAAGTGCAATGGGAAGCACGTCATGACAAAGTTGGTCCAGGACTGAGGGGTCACATCTGTTATGCAGAAAAACAAATCGTGATATGGACAAAGATGATAGCACAGGCACAAACTGCATTTGTCAACAAGATGGATTGATAAATATTATCACAGAAGATATAGCCCATGAGAATCAACTGATATATACCTGACCAACTGGATCATAACCCTCTGCCAACAGAAAATAGTTGTCTGGCAATTATATGGGAGAGGGTCAGCCAACCCATGCCTGATGGGCAGCCAATATATGGCAGACGGTCGGCCAACCCATGCTTGATGGGCAGTCAATATATGGTAGACAGTCGGCCAACCCACGTCTGATGAGCAGCCAATATATGGCAGAGGGTTGGCCAACCCATGTCTGATGCCAAGCTGAAACCTCCACTAGGTTTCGGGAAATATCCCCCAGTTGGCCAACCCACTCGGGCTGGCCAGCTGTATGCCTCGGCCAAGCCATCTGCCTTGGGAAAAGATATTGGTCGGCCGAGGTTGGCTGGCCCACTTGGAGTGGGAATTGTCCATCTTGGCTGACCCATGTTTCATGGACAAGATACGCTGTAAGGTGTGCTACAACGTACCCTTGCCCACAACAAAAAATGCTTTACAAGTTGCCTTCCACCCACGTATCGCCCACGCTTGGCCAAGATATGTCATGCAATGATCCACTGCACTCTCATCAACAAAAATGAGTTGATCTGCCTGGTAAGTAGTGTATTGCACGGGTACATGAACCCGTGCAGGTTTTTCCTATGGGTAGGCCTGGGTATTGGTATGGGTAGCCACATTGGGACCAGTGACAAACCCGTACCTGTGCCGCCGGGTACGGGTTTTCACGGGTTAGCTCACGGGTACTGTCACGGTCCCATGACATATGATTTCCTTCAACAACAATGACGAGCACAAAGAAATGACAATGAAATGGCGGTAGACACAGGTAGGAGATGACGGGAACAGCAGCGGGGAGTGGTGCACCCACCCCCGCTGCACCAGGTATGTCAATTTTTTTACTTTTTATATTATACAAACTAATTCAACGACAATAACAGCAAACCACGACAGCAGGTCCCCACCCCCGCATCTCGTTCACACCCCCGCTAACACCTCGCAAATGGCACACCAACGTCGGCGTGCCGTTTGCGAGGTTACAGGAACCACAATTGCATGCCCCCACCCCCCACTAAAACCTCACGAGTGGCACTCCTGTGCCATTCGCGAGGTTCCTGGCACCAGTGCCCAGGTCCCCGCCCCCCTGGCCAACACCTCGCAAGTATGCAACCCCAACGTCAATTGACGTTGGGCTGCATTCATGAGGTTGCAGGGGGTTTGAGACCTCACCGGTGACACCTCACCAGCACCCCACCACATTGTGGTGGGATACCCCTGGGTAACTAGGCGTACCCAGACCCATACCCACCAGAACCCGTACCTGTCACCATGGGTATGGGTAAAGCCAGGTACAGGTACAGGTACACCCAGTTGTACCCGGGGGTTACCCGTGCCATTAACTACTGGTAAGTACCAATGTGTGAAGCGAATTCCAGTTGGGCCATGGCAGATCATTTGATTGCGACATGACTAAGCCAGTAGAGCCAGTCGTTTTGGTTAACTCAATCACAGATATAGTTGCAAAAGGTAGGTACACATAGCCCAGTTGCTTGCTGCGGGGGTAGGTTAACCCAAAAGACAGCTCTTGCTGGGGAAATGTGGGGTGGTAGGTTGACCCAGGTATAGCTCTTGCTGGTCAAGGGTGGCTGGGTGGGTCAACCTGGTGTCAGCTCTGCCATGGGGTAGGTTAACCCAGGACAACTATTCTGGATTGGTTGAGTTGACCCAGGTCCAGTTGTTCAAGCAATGTGGGTTGACCTGGCTGCTGCTATTGCTGCAACACTGGGTTGACCGTGGACCAGCTCTTGCTGCAGGCTTGGGTTGACCTGGGTCCAGCTGTTGCTGCAGCACTGGGTCGACCGAGGTCCAGATATTGCTGCAGCACCAGGTTGACCCAGATCCAGCGCTTGCTGCAGGGCTTGGGTTGACCAGGGTCCAGCTCTTGCTGCAGCACTGGGTCGACCCAGGTCCAGATATTGCTGCAGAACCGGGTTGACCTGGATTGAGCGCTTGCTGTGGGGCTTTGGTTGAATGCGGTCCAGCTATTGCTGCAGCACTTGCTTTACCCGGGTCCAGCACTTGCTGTAGGGTAGGTTCATTGGTGTCCAGCCTGTCCTGTAGCATTGCATTCACTGCAGACCCACCCATGTAGCAGGATTGGGTACATGAGGGTCCAGCTATTGCTCCAATATTGGGTTGACATGGCCCTGCTCTTGCTGCAGAATTAGGTTAACCCTGGCCCAGCTCTCACTGCAGCATTGACTTGACCAGGTCCAGCTTTTGCTGCAATGTGGGCCCATGTCAGTGCAATGGATTGTGCCACATCTCACTCTGACTGCATGTATTTAATGTTGACAACATTGACAGAGCTCACAGCAGCTCAAGCCAATATTTATTCAGAACTTGCTGTATATATAAAGTAATCAAAATGTTTCATTCTGTACTTCACATAAATGTACCATGTAATATAATTTGAATGCAATTATTAAAAGCACAGGAAATAGAAAATTACACAATTATTATTTTGACAATGTACAATATCTTATTTTTACTATCAGCTATCAGCCATTACCGGAATTACTTATCCCCAATGACAATCTATGGCAAAACCAGAAATTACCCCACTTGGAATATTGTGCTTTTCTATTTAATATTGCTCAATTCTCTATTGGAATATATATAACCTCACTATTACTTACAGCCAATTTGGAAATGGATGACCAAATCCACTCTTTTTTTTTTGTAACTTTTTTTTTTTGAGACCAGCAACCACCAGGCCAGCTGTATTACCATAACTGTCCATGTCATGTGACACCAAGAGAATTGCTGAAATCACATAGAAATTCAAGTTATAAATTCATTGAGGGACATATGAGAAATGTGAAGCCTATGAAAATTGGAATGTGGCTAGGTGAAGGGCTAAATAAGTTTAAATTATTTTTTGGTGGTGTATTCAAGGATGACATGGATTTTTGGTGTCCAAAACATGACTTGTGGCCTGAAATTGGCACCAAAAATATTTATTACACCACCAAAAAATAATTTAAACTTATTTAGCCCTTCACCTAGCCACATTCCAATTTTCATAGGCTTCACATTTCTCATATGTCCCTCAATGAATTTATAACTTGAATTTCTATGTGATTTCAGCAATTTTCTTGGTGTCACATGACATGGACAGTTATGGTAATACAGCTGGCCTGGTGGTTGCTGGTCTCAAAAAAACAAGTTACAAAAAAAAAAAAGTTGATTTGGTCATTCATTTCCAAATCAGCTGTAAAACACACACATACATTTAATGATTATTAAAATACATAATTAAATAGTAAAGGGCAGGAGGCAGGTGGGTGGGTGTGGAGTGGGAGGAAGGAGTGGGAGAAGTAGAAAGGTGGGAAGGCAGGAGGGAAGGGCAGCAGGGAGAGAGGGAGAGGGAGAGGGAGAGGGAGGAGGAGAGGGAGGAGAGTGGGATGTACATACCTGTTGCGTTCCCCTTGTCCTTGTCATCTTTGTCTATGTCTCCACTGTCCTCATTCCCATCATTCCCATTCCCGTCCCCATCGTCCCCATCCCCACATTCCAGTCCCTGTTGTTCCCATTCCCCTTGTTCCCCTCATCATCGCCACCATCCTCGTGGTCATCGTTATCACCCCCAGTCCTCGTCATCTGGATCATCGTCATTGTCTCTGTCATCCTGTCATCTCCTTGCTGGCCATCCCCATCCCCATCCCCATCCCCTGGCTCATATGTGCCCTCACCATCTCTGTCCTCATCATTGCTGCTGTGGCTGTCATGGCCATCTGTCTTGGTCATTGGCACATCCTTGTACCCAGCCTCGCAGCCTCATTTCCATGGCTGTTTTCATTGGCATCCGTTCTGTTTGCTGGGGTGGCCATGGTGTTGTTTTCTGGGCTGGTGTTGGTTGTGGTTCGGGTTTGCCTGTGTTTGTCGTGGGTGTAGCTGCAATCATTAATAATCATTAGCACACAACTCACAAAAAAATTACAAAAAGACCTACCTCAGGTACTCTTCTGCACCCAATTCATGTTGTTGAAAACGAAGGAGCAGAACTCCAACCAGCAGTTGCCGACTTCTCAAACAGGTTTGAGTTGCCAAACATGGAAGTGTGGCTGAAGTTTTTGAATCTTCTGGCATGCACAACAAGGTATGTATACCCCAAGTGAGATCCTCAAAAGATGTAAATATAGTATACCTACTCTCATCTCAAATTTTGTATTTTATTTGGCCCTGCATAAAGAGTTATTCACAATTTATTCCATTCCTCTGCCAGAATTTGCCCCTTAATGATCTAACTTTGTCTTAAAAGTCTGGAATTAATCTAAGGAGTACTTGAATAAGTACTCATTGTGGTACAAATAAGTTCCTGATTGTTGGTGGACCAGGACCTATGTTGCAGCCAGCAAATGCACAGAATTGTGCATTGTGGCTGGGCCACACCTCAACCAAAGTCAACATCCAAACTAGCTGCTTTACTTTGAACCTGTCATTTCTTGACTACAACAGATGTCTGGGACCACCAAGTGCCAGGCACTGATTATCAATACAATAGATACTTTACATAGTAGTTTCACGATTATTCTCATATTTTTCAGAGCAATATTGGTAATGTTGCACTTTAAGGGTCTGAAATTGGCAGGGAGGTATTAGTGAATCATGGATATCTCTCTATGTAGGCCATAATAAAATACAAAGTTTGGGAAGGATGTAGTTAGAGGCTAATTCTATCCCTACATGGTGTTACACAGTTGTTGTGCTCCATGCAATTACACTGAGAAAAGTAAGATCTTGGTTACATATAAGGCAACTCACACCTGTTTGGGCAATCGGCAACCTCCAGCGTGGGTTCAAATCATCACGTACTCCACAATGCATCCATGAGAATGGTGACAGCAACAACATCAAGTAGAAGGTAAGTACAAGTCTCAAAACTTACTATCTATTACTATGCTAACTAATATTGTTATTTTTATGTAGAGCTTTCCCACTGCCACACCGGGAATGCCCCGCAACATGCACACCTGTGCCACGTCATGTCAACACCAAACTCAAGGGCCAAAACAATAGATGGCAGGCAACAACAACGACAAAGATGACAAGGGCAGAGACGACCGGCCAGGGGACAACAACGGGATGGAGAAGGATAGCGAAGGGACGACAGGACGATGGGGACGTGACAACCATCAGGGGGATGATGACAACCGTCCAGGACGATGACAACCATCCAGGGGACAATGAGGGGTATGGAGACACGGATGACGAGGACGATGGGAATGAGAGAGGTACGTACATCCCACTACTCCCACCCTTCCTCCCTCTCCCTCTCCCTCTCCCTCTCCCTCTCCCTCTCCCTCTCCCTCTCCCTCTCCCTCTCCCTCTCCCTTTCCCTCCTGCCCTTCCCTCCTCCCCTCCCTCCTTACCCCTTCTCCCACTTCCACTCCCTTCTCCCACTGCCACTGCCACTGCCACTGCCACTGCCACCTTCCTCCCACTCCACACCCACCTATCTTCCTCTCACCTGCCTCCTGCCGTTGGTAATTTAATTATGTATTTGGATAGAATAATCATCAAATTTACATGTCCATTTTAAGGAGTAGTGAGGTTATATGGATTCAAATTGGGAATTGAGTAATATTAAATAAAAAAGTACAATATTCCAAGTGAGGTAGGTTCTGATTTTGGTATAGATCATCATTGGGCATAAGGAGCTCCTGTAAGGGCTGAGGCTGAGGATGAGATATTGTGCATGTGCAAAAGAAATTTTATGTAGTTTTGCTATTGCTTGTGCATGTAATAATTGCATTTCAAATTATATTACATGGGACATATATGTGATGTATAGATGGAGACATTCTGATTACTTTAGATGACAATTTCTCAATAAACAATGGTTTCAGCTGTTGTGAGCTCTGTCAATGTTGTCAATGTTAAATATGTCCTAGCAGACAGGTATGTGGCTCAATCCTGTGGACCAACATGGGCCCACATTGCAGTAATGACTGGCCCTAGATCAACCCAATCCTACAGGAAGAGCTGGAGCCAGGTCAACTGAGTGCTGCAGCAACAGCTGGACCTGGTTAACCCAGTGGGGAAGCAATAGCTGGATCCGGGTCAACCCAGTGCTGCAGCAATATCTGGTCCTGGGTTAACCCAAGCCTGCAGCAATAGCTGGACCCTGATCAACCCAGTGCTGCAGCAATTGCTGGATCCTGGTGTAGAGGGTCGACATCCCTCTGAGTCCATATCCTTGATATATCACGAATCCGGACGAACCTGATGCCTCTATTCAACTCGCATTTGAACCCGACATAACCCGACGCAACCCGACATGACGTGACGTGACGTGACGTGATGTGACCAATGTAACCCGACACATGCCGCTTTGTCATAGCCGCTTTTGGACCAAATCCGGTAGCCTCAGAAGCCCTGGAGTTCTAATTATAGGAGATGGATCTCATCGGACTCAATCCCCAACTTTGGATTTACCTTATTTATGCATCCCCTTGTCCTTTCGGAGATATGTAGGACTTTTTAGATCTTTTCCTTGCATATTCGTTTTCCCCTCCATTTTCCTGTCTTCGTCGCATTGCAACCCCCCTTTCCACATCTCCATTCCATCTGTTCTTTGTAGTTTCTATTGGCCGAAATAGACACGTCTGAAAGTAGACTACACACTCACACCTTACAGCATATTGTTTGCATGAAACGTGGGTCAGCTGAGATGGACAATTCCCACTTGAAGTGGGCCAGCTGACCTCGGCCGACCAATATCTTTTCCCAAGGCAGATGGCTTGGCTGAGGCATACAGCTGGCCACCCCAAGTGGGTTGGCCAACCAGGGGATATTTTGCCAAACTGGGTGGGAGTTTCAGCTTGCCATCAGACATGGGTTGGCCGACCATCTGCCATATATTGGCTGGCCACCAGGCATGGGTTGGCCGACCAGTAGGAATATTTTGGCTGGCCATCTGGCATGGGTTGGCCGACCCAACTGGATATTGGCTGGCCATCAGACATGGGTTGGCTGACACAGCTGGATATGTTGGCTGGCCATTAGGCATGGGTTGGCCAACCGTAGGGATATTTTGGCTGGCCATCCAGCATGGGTTGGCCGACCCAACTGGATATATTGGCTGGCCATTAGACATGGGTTGGCCGACACAGCTGGATATATTGGCTGGCCATTAGGCATGGATTGGCCAACCGTAGGGATATTTTGGTTGGCCATCCAGCATGGGTTGGCCGACCCAACTGGATATTGGCTGGCCATCAGACATGGGTTGGCCGACACAGCTGGATATGTTGGCTGGCCATTAGGCATGGGTTGGCCAACCGTAGGGATATTTTGGCTGGCCATCCAGCATGGGTTGGCCGACCCAACTGGATATATTGGCTGGCCATTAGACATGGGTTGGCCGACACAGCTGGATATATTGGCTGGCCATTAGGCATGGGTTGGCCAACCGTAGGGATATTTTGGTTGGCCATCCAGCATGGGTTGGCCGACCCAACTGGATATTGGCTGGCCATTAGACATGGGTTGGCCGACACAGCTGGATATGTTGGCTGGCCATTAGGCATGGGTTGGCCAACCGTAGGGATATTTTGGCTGGCCATCCAGCATGGGTTGGCCAACCCAACTGGATATATTGGCTGGCCATTAGGCATGGTTGGCCGACCCACTGCCATATGTTGGCTGGCCATCTAGAATGGGTTGGCCGACCCACTGCCATATTTTAGCTGGCCATCAGGCATGGGTTGGCCAACCCAGTTGCATATTTGGCTGGCCAGGAAGCCTGGATTGGTGGACTCTCTGGCTTATCTTGGCTGGCCATCAGGCCTGGGTTGGCCAACCCACTGGCATATATGGGCTTGCCATCAAGCATGGGTTCGCCAACCCTCTAGCCTATATTGGCTCCCTATCAGGCATGGGCTGGCATACAAGCAGGGATATTTTACCTGGCCATCAGGCATTGGTTGGCTGACTAGCAGAGAAATGTGGTTGACCAGCAGAGATGGGTTGGCTGATGCATTGGCTGGCCAGTTAGCATGGGTTGATCAACAGAAATGGGTACGTTTGCTAGTCAACTAATAGTGTTTGGCCTACCATGGAACAGCATCTTGTGGGAATATGTTTTTACCAGAAAATATTTTGCTCAGCCAGCACAAGCTGGTTTTCACAGAGGTAGGTGGTCATTTCACCTAGCCAATAGGTATGACTAGCAATCTGAGAGATTTATCTTGTCTGGTCACATGCTCCAATTTCACAACAACCACTTACATGAAAAGTGGCTGGTTCAATAAAGTAATGTACTCACACATTTTCATCTTGAGAAGATATCTGAATATTATATTCATGCACCTCCAAACTTCCTCCCAGTGACTTAGGGTTAGGGTTAGCAGCGATAAAAATCAATAAATAGGCCCACAGTGATTTACATTACATCCACTAAAGTACAACAATGTGAAATCACACATTCAAGTGTGAAAAGAACACTACGAAGAAAATACAGTTGCAAAGAAAAGTCATTCAGTCTCAATCTCGAAGGAGGAGCTCTTCTCCTTCTTGATCAAGACTGATTGACAAGAGAAGTAATGTCAAAATTTTTGCGAACACAAAACAAACAAACCATGAAAATACAAACGAAACACAATACAAGAAATTGAGACAAGTAAAACACATCACCTGTTGATACAATGTCAATAATACAAGGATTAATAATGAAAATGAGACTTACCCAATAAATTCTTGTCAATGCCACCAGGCCCGCTACAAGTAGGTTGCCTAGCCAGGAACTCAGGTGGATTCACCCTCCCTGAATTCCTAATCGAAGACCCATGGTGGCAAGCGCTCATTGCTGAGGACCCACCACCGACGGTTGGGCATGCAGAGATACACAATATTCACTAAAAAGTAATCCTTGAAAAGAGTATTGTTAGTAATCAGCTAACAGATATCCCTTATCTGAATGCAAACATGACAAAGACAATACCTGACTCCGGAAAAAGCAACAGTAAATGTAGCCCTGTGAACTAAACAGCAAATCCAAAGGAAATCACATACCTGTCATGCCAATAACACTCCAGAATCTCTGGTTGTTGCCCGGTACAACAGCCAAAGATCCTGTAGTGTTATCAAAGGTGGCAGTGGTGGTGGTGAGGTAAGAAGAAATTTTCAACCACGTTTGATGGGCTTGTAGTTATTTGGTCTTGTAGTTGTTTGTTCATGTGACCCGACGCGTTGTTTTGACGGTCACACATGTGTCACAATATAGAATGTCACGTCTGGGCGCCCAGATGTGACATCACCCATGTGACATGTCACGTGTAGATACGCGCTTTGTTGATCATCATGTGATACACGTGTTCTGACATTCAGGCCAGGTAAGTGGAAAGTCATTTATGTATTCTACATAGGTACAAAATAAAATAAGGACGGTGGGGGGATTGCCCCACCCTCATCTCATATCACTTGTCCTCCACCCCATCTGCTGCTCCCCTTGCCATGGCCGGTGCCAGTGGGCCAGTTTGGTTGCCATTGCTGCTGCCCGTGCCATTGCTGCCATTGCCGCTGCAGTTGCTCCCCTTGCCATTGCCATTGTCACTGCCGGTTCCGGCTGCTGTTCCCCTTGCCATTGCCATTGGCCTCCACCTGTTCCGTTGCTGCCGCTGCCATTTCCACCCCAGCAGCTGCTGCTACCGTTCCCAGCCCTGGTCCCACTGCTGCTACCGTTCCCAGCCCTGGTCCCGCTGCTGCTGCCGTTCCTGGTCCCGCTGCTGTTGCTGTTCCCGGTCCCGCTGCTGCTGCCGTTCCCGGTCCCGCTGCTGTTGCCGTCCCTGTTCTCGTCGTTGTCGTTCCCACCCCCCGCTGCTGCTGCCGTTCTCAGTCCCGGTCCCGCTGCTGCTGTCGTTCCCAACCCCGCTGCTGCTGCCGTTCCAGGTCCTGCTGCTACAGCTGCCATTGCCATTGCTTCTGCTGTTGCCGCTGCTGCTGCCGTGGGGGGGGGGGGGGTTTGTTGCTGCTGCCGCTGCCGTTGTTCTCTCAGCTGTCGATTCGTCCCTGGTAACCTCGTGAACGCCCCACCCATGTCAATTGATGCGAAGGTGCGTGGTCGTGAAGTGACTCTGGGTCGCGAGGTGACTTTGAGCCGTCTATTTCCTCCCCGTCCTTGTCCTCGCTGTCCTCACCGTCTTCGTTGTCTGTCGTCCATTGCCCCCGTCCCCGTTCCCGTAGTCCTCCTCATCGTCCTCATCATCCTCATGTTCCTCGCTGTCCTCATCGTCCTCATCATCATCGTCCCCATCATCGTCCTCATCATCCTTGCCCCTGCCGCCCTCACACTTGTCCTCGTCCTCGTCCTCGTCCCCCTTGTACTTATCGTCCTTGCCGTTGTCGTCCTTGCCATTGTCGTCCCCGTGCTTGTCGTCCCCATCATCGTTCCAGTCGTCCTTGCCATCCCCATTGTCATCGTTCCGGTCCCCATTGTCCTCGTTGCCATCCCTGCTGTCCTCGTTCCGGTCCTCGTTGCCGTCCCCAATGTCAGCGTTCCGGTCCCCGTTGTCGTCGTTGCTGTCCCCACTGTCGTCATACCAGTCCTCGTTGCTGTCCCTGTTGTCTTCGTTGCCATTCCCACTGCCGTTGTACCGGTTCTCATTGCTGTCCCCATTGTCGTCATTCCGGTCCCATTGTCTTCGTTGCCGTCCCCACTGTCCTCATTCCGGTCCCCATTGTTGGTGTTCCTGTCCCCGTTCTCGTCGTTCCGGTCCCCGTTCTTGTTGTTGCAGTCTGGGTTCTCGTCCACATGGCCGTTCCTGTCCCCGTTGCGTTCACGGTCGTTGTCCGTGTCGTTCTGTTATGGGCGTCGCATCATTGGCCTCCGTCCTGGCGTTGCTGTTGGTGTGGTATTTGTCACGGTCGTCTGACACGACGTTGCTGGAAAAGACCTAAAACTACGTGGAATTAGTTAGTAGAGTAAACATAGAAACATAAAAAGAAATCTTAGCATTGTGTCCTTCTGCACCATTTGCCCATCGAGGTCGAGATGAAGAGTGACATGGCTTGAACACGCGCGAGAATTTCAACTGGTGTTTGCCGATTTCCTAAATGGGGCCGAATTGCCATATTGGTACAGGTGGCTGGATTTTCTTAATGCTCTTACATGCTGTATAACACCTCAGTTGCAGGCTACAACACATTTCCTGGAGTACTTAGTGCCAGGCACTTATTGTGACAATGATGTATGCTTCACCTAGTATTGCTAGAATTAATTTTAGATTTTCTAGATGAGTACTTGCAAAG